>CP092863.1:55002550-55146406 GCA_030710605.1 Cordylochernes scorpioides | reverse complement strand
AGAATGTAAGTCCATGTACATGTTCGGGAGGATAGTAACAGTGCTGTAACACACAATGTAACAATGATGGTATTATTATTGTGAGACCAGAATGTAAGTCCATGCTAAAATACATTGTCTACTGGAGATAGTAGCAGTGCTGTAAACACAACAAATGTAAACAATGATGGTATATTATTTG
The DNA here is from genome assembly GCA_030710605.1 of Cordylochernes scorpioides. NCBI lineage: Eukaryota > Metazoa > Arthropoda > Arachnida > Pseudoscorpiones > Chernetidae > Cordylochernes > Cordylochernes scorpioides. The sequence goes on along the minus strand of CP092863.1, from coordinate 55,146,225 downwards.
TGAGACCACGAATGTAATAAGTCCATGTACATTGTTACTGGAGGATAGTACAGTGCTGTACTCACAATGTAACAATGATGGTTATTATTTGTGAGACCAGAATGTAAGTCCATGCTAAAATACATTGTCTACTGGAGATAGTAGCAGTGCGTAACACACAATGTAACAATGATGTATATTATTTGTGAGACCCAGAATGTAAGTCCATGCTAAAATACATTGTCTACTGGAGGATAGTAAAGTGCTGTAACACACAATGTAACCAATTTGGTATATTTTTGTGAGACCAGAAATGTAAGTCCATGCTAATACATTGTCTACTGGAGTGATAGTTGCAGTGCTGTTAACAACTGTAACAATGTGGGTATATTTTTGTGTGACCAGAATGTAAGTCCATGCTAAATACATTGTCTACTGGAGGTTGGATAGTAGCAGTGCATGTAACACACTATGTAACAATGATGGTATATTATTGTGAGACCAGATGTAAGTCCCATGCTAAAAATACATTGTCTACTGGAGGATAGTAAGCAGTGCTGTAACACACAATGTAACTATGGTGGTATATTATTTGTGAGACCAGAATGTAAGTCCATGCTAAAATACATTGTCTACTGAGGATAGTACAGTGCTGTAACACACAATGTAACAATGATGGTATATTATTTGTGAGACCAGAATGTAAGTCCATGCTAAAATACATGTCTACTGGAGGATAGTAGCAGTGCTGTAACACACAATGTAACAATGATGGTATATTATTTGTGAGACCAGAATGTAAGTCCATGCTAAAATACATTGTCTACTGGAGGATAGTAACAGTGCTGTAACACACAATGTAACAATGATGGTATATTATTTGTGAGACCAGAATGTAAGTCCATGCTAAAATACATTGTCTACTGGAGGTAGTAGTAGCAGTGCTGTAACACACAATGTAACAATGATGGTATATTATTTGTGAGACCAGAATGTAAGTCCATGCTAAAAATACATTGTCTACTGGAGGATAGTAGCAGTGCTGTAACACACAATGTAACAATGATGGTATATTATTTGTGAGACCAGAATGTAAGTCCATGCTAAAATACATTGTCTACTGGAGGATAGTACAGTGCTGTAACACACAATGTAACAATGATGGTATATTATTTGTGAGACCAGAATGTAAGTCCATGCTAAAATACATTGTCTACTGGAGGATAGTAACAGTGCTGTAACACACAATGTAACAATGATGGTATATTATTTGTGAGACCAGAATGTAAGTCCATGCTAAAATACATTGTCTACTGGAGGATAGTAACAGTGCTGTAACACACAATGTAACAATGATGGTATATTATTTGTGAGACCAGAATGTAAGTCCATGCTAAAATACATTGTCTACTGGAGGATAGTAACAGTGCTGTAACACACAATGTAACAATGATGGTATATTATTTGTGAGACCAGAATGTAAGTCCATGCTAAAATACATTGTCTACTGGAGGATAGTAACAGTGCTGTAACACACAATGTAACAATGATGGTATATTATTGTGAGACCAGAATGTAAGTCCATGCTAAAATACATTGTCTACTGGAGGATAGTAACAGTGCTGTAACACACAATGTAACAATGATGGTATATTATTTGTGAGACCAGAATGTAAGTCCATGCTAAAATACATTGTCTACTGGAGGATAGTAGCAGTGCTGTAACACACAATGTAACAATGATGGTATATTTTTGTGAGACCAGAATGTAAGTCCATGCTAAAATACATTGTCTACTGGAGGATAGTAGCAGTGCTGTAACACACAATGTAACAATGTGGTATATTATTTGTGAGACCAGAATGTAAGTCCATGCTAAAATACATTGTCTACTGGTGGATAGTACAGTGCTGTAACACACAATGTAACAATGATGGTATATTATTTGTGAGACCAGAATGTAAGTCCATGCTAAAATACATTGTCTACTGGAGGATAGTAGCAGTGCTGTAACACACAATGTAACAATGATGGTATATTATTTGTGAGACTAGAATGTAAGTCCATGCTAAAATACATTGTCTACTGGAGGATAGTAACAGTGCTGTAACACACAATGTAACAATGATGGTATATTATTTGTGAGACCAGAATGTAAGTCCATGCTAAAATACATTGTCTACTGGAGGATAGTAACAGTGCTGTAACACACAATGTAACAATGATGGTATATTATTTGTGAGACCAGAATGTAAGTCCATGCTAAAATACATTGTTTACTGGAGGATAGTAACAGTGCTGTAACATACAATGTAACAATGATGGTATATTATTTGTGAGACAGAATGTAAGTCCATGTACATTGTCTACTGGAGGATAGTAACAGTGCTGTAACACACAATGTAACAATGATGGTATATTATTTGTGAGACCAGAATGTAAGTCCATGCTAAAATACATTGTCTACTGGAGGATAGTAACAGTGCTGTAACACACAATGTAACAATGATGGTATATTATTGTGAGACCAGAATGTAAGTCCATGCTAAAATACATTGTCTACTGGAGGATAGTAGCAGTGCTGTAACACACAATGTAACAATGATGGTATATTATTTGTGAGACCAGAATGTAAGTCCATGCTAAAATACATTGTCTACTGGAGGATAGTACAGTGCTGTAACACACAATGTAACAATGATGGTATATTATTTGTGAGACCAGAATGTAAGTCCATGCTAAAATACATTGTCTACTGGAGGATAGTAACAGTGCTGTAACACACAATGTAACAATGAGTGGTATATTATTTGTGAGACCAGAATGTAAGTCCACTGCTAAAATACATTGTCTACTGGAGGATAGTAACAGTGCTGTAACACACAATGTAACAATGATGGTATATTATTTGTGAGACCAGAGATGTAAGTCCATGCTAAAATACATTGTCTACAGGAGGATAGTAACAGGTGCTGTAACACACAATGTAACAATGATGGTATAGTTATTTGTGAGACCAGAATGTACGTCCATGCTAAAATACATTGTCTACTGGAGGATAGTAACAGTGCTGTAACACACAATGTAACAATGATGGTATATTATTGTGAGACCAGAATGTAAGTCCATGCTAAAATACATTGTCTACTGAGGGATAGTAGCAGTGCTGTAACACACAATGTAACAATGATGGTATATTATTTTTGTAGACCAGAATGTAAGTCCATGCTAAAATACATTGTCTACTGGAGGATAGTAGCAGTGCTGTAACACACAATGTAACAATGATGGTATATTATTTGTGAGACCAGAATGTAAGTCCATGCTAAAATACATTGTCTACTGGAGGATAGTAACAGTGCTGTAACACACAATGTAACAATGATGGTATATTAATTGTGAGACCAGAATGTAAGTCCATGCTAAAATACATTGTCTACTGGAGGATAGTAACAGTGCTGTAACACACAATGTAACAATGATGGTATATTTTGTGAGACCAGAATGTAAGTCCATGCTAAAATACATTGTCTACTGGAGGATAGTAACAGTGCTGTAACACACAATGTAACAATGATGGTATATTATTTGTGAGACCAGAATGTAAGTCCATGCTAAAATACATTGTCTACTGGAGGATAGTAGCAGTGCTGTAACACACAATGTAACAATGATGGTATATTATTTGTGAGACCAGAATGTAAGTCCATGCTAAAATACATTGTCTACTGGAGGATAGTACAGTGCTGTAACACACAATGTAACAATGATGGTATATTATTTGTGAGACCAGAATGTAAGTCCATGCTAAAATACATTGTCTACTGGAGGATAGTAACAGTGCTGTAACACACAATGTAACAATGATGGTATATTATTTGTGAGACCAGAATGTAAGTCCATGCTAAAATACATTGTCTACTGGAGGATAGTAGCAGTGCTGTAACACACAATGTAACAATGATGGTATATTATTTGTGAGACCAGAATGTAAGTCCATGCTAAAATACATTGTCTACTGGAGGATAGTACAGTGCTGTAACACACAATGTAACAATGATGGTATATTATTTGTGAGACCAGAATGTAAGTCCATGCTAAAATACATTGTCTACTGGAGGATAGTAACAGTGCTGTAACACACAATGTAACAATGATGGTATATTATTTGTGAGACCAGAATGTAAGTCCATGCTAAAATACATTGTCTACTGGAGGATAGTAACAGTGCTGTAACACACAATGTAACAATGATGGTATATTATTTGTGAGACCAGAATGTAAGTCCATGCTAAAATACATTGTCTACTGGAGGATAGTAGCAGTGCTGTAACACACAATGTAACAATGATGGTATATTATTTGTGAGACCAGAATGTAAGTCCATGCTAAAATACATTGTCTACTGGAGGATAGTAGCAGTGCTGTAACACACAATGTAACAATGAGGTATATTAATTGTGAGACCAGAATGTAAGTCCATGCTAAAATACATTGTCTACTGGAGGATAGTAGCAGTGCTGTAACACACAATGTAACAATGATGGTATATTATTTGTGAGACCAGAATGTAAGTCCATGCTAAAATACATTGTCTACTGGAGGATAGTAACAGTGCTGTAACACACAATGTAACAATGGTGGTATATTATTTGTGAGACCAGAATGTAAGTCCATGCTAAAATACATTGTCTACTGGAGGATAGTAGCAGTGCTGTAACACACAATGTAACAATGATGGTATATTATTTGTGAGACCAGAATGTAAGTCCATGCTAAAATACATTGTCTACTGGAGGATAGTAGCAGTGCTGTAACACACAATGTAACAATGATGGTATATTATTTGTGAGACTAGAATGTAAGTCCATGCTAAAATACATTGTCTACTGGAGGATAGTAACAGTGCTGTAACACACAATGTAACAATGATGGTATATTATTTGTGAGACCAGAATGTAAGTCCATGCTAAAATACATTGTCTACTGGAGGATAGTAACAGTGCTGTAACACACAATGTAACAATGATGGTATATTATTTGTGAGACCAGAATGTAAGTCCATGCTAAAATACATTGTCTACTGGAGGATAGTAACAGTGCTGTAACACACAATGTAACAATGATGGTATATTATTTGTGAGACCAGAATGTAAGTCCATGCTAATACATTGTCTACTGGAGGATAGTAACAGTGCTGTAACACACAATGTAACAAATGATGGTATATTATTTGTTGAGACCAGAATGTAAGTCCATGCTAAAATACATTGTCTACTGGGAGGATAGTAACAGTGCTGTAACACACAATGTAACAATGATGGTATATTATTTGTGAGACCAGAATGTAAGTCCATGCTAAAATACATTGTCTACTGGAGGATAGTAGCAGTGCTGTAACACACAATGTAACAATGATGGTATATTATTTGTGAGACCTAGAATGTAAGTCCATGCTAAAATACATTGTCTACTGGAGGATAGTAACAGTGCTGTAACACACAATGTAACAATGATGGTATATTATTTGTGAGACCAGAATGTAAGTCCATGCTAAAATACATTGTCTACTGGAGGATAGTAACAGTGCTGTAACACACAATGTAACAATGATGGTATATTATTTGTGAGACCAGAATGTAAGTCCATGCTAAAATACATTGTCTACTGGAGGATAGTAACAGTGCTGTAACACTACAATGTAACAATGATGGTATATTATTTGTGAGACCAGAATGTAAGTCCATGCTAAAATACATTGTCTACTGGAGGATAGTAACAGTGCTGTAACACACAATGTAACATGATGGTATATTATTTGTGAGACCAGAATGTAAGTCCATGCTAAAATACATTGTCTACTGGAGGATAGTAACAGTGCTGTAACACACAATGTAACAATGATGGTATATTATTTGTGAGACCAGAAATGTAAGTCCATGCTAAAATACATTGTCTACTGGAGGATAGTAGCAGTGCTGTAACACAATTGTAACAATGATGGTATATTATTTGTGAGACCAGAATGTAAGTCCATGCTAAAATACATTGTTACTGGAGGATAGTAGCAGTGCTGTAACACACAATGTAACAATGATGGTATATTATTTGTGAGACCAGAATGTAAGTCATGCTAAAATACATTGTCTACTGGAGGATAGTAGCAGTGCTGTAACACAATGTAACAATGATGGTATATTAATTGTGAGACCAGATGTAAGTCCATGCTAAAATACATTGTCTACTGGAGGATAGTAACAGTGCTGTAACACACAATGTAACAATGATGGTATATATTTGTGAGACCAGAATGTAAGTCCATGCTAAAATACATTGTTTACTGGAGGATAGTAACAGTGCTGTAACATACAATGTAACAATGATGGTATATTATTTGTGAGACCAGAATGTAAGTCCATGTACATTGTCTACTGGAGGATAGTAACAGTGCTGTAACACACAATGTAACAATGATGGTATATTATTTGTGAGACCAGAATGTAAGTCCATGCTAAAATACATTGTCTACTGGAGGATAGTAACAGTGCTGTAACACACAATGTAACAATGATGGTATATTATTTGTGAGACCAGAATGTAAGTCCATGCTAAAATACATTGTCTACTGGAGGATAGTAAGCAGTGCTGTAACACACAATGTAACAATGATGGTATATTATTTGTGAGACCAGAATGTAAGTCCATGCTAAAATACATTGTCTACTGGAGGATAGTAGCAGTGCTGTAACACACAATGTAACAATGATGGTATATAATTTGTGAGACCAGAATGTAAGTCCATGCTAAAATACATTGTCTACTGGAGGATAGTAACAGTGCTGTAACACACAATGTAACAATGATGGTATATTATTTGTGAGACCAGAATGTAAGTCCATGCTAAAATACATTGTCTACTGGAGGATAGTAACAGTGCTGTAACACACAAAGTAACAATGATGGTATATTATTTGTGAGACCAGAATGTAAGTCCATGCTAAAATACATTGTCTACTGGAGGATAGTAAGCAGTGCTGTAACACACAATGTAACAATGATGGTATATTATTTGTGAGACCAGAATGTAAGTCCATGCTAAAATACATTGTCTACTGGAGGATAGTAAGCAGTGCTGTAACACACAATGTAACAATGATGGTATATTATTTGTGAGACCAGAATGTAAGTCCATGCTAAAATACATTGTCTACTGGAGGAATAGTAAGCAGTGCTGTAACACACAATGTAACAATGATGGTATATTATTTGTGAGACCAGAATGTAAGTCCATGCTAAAATACATTGTCTACTGAGGATAGTAACAGTGCTGTAACACACAATGTAACAATGATGGTATATTATTTGTGAGACCAGAATGTAAGTCCATGCTAAAATACATTGTCTACTGGAGGATAGTAACAGTGCTGTAACACACAATGTAACAATGATGGTATATTATTGTGAGACCAGAATGTAAGTCCATGCTAAAATACATTGTCTACTGGAGGATAGTAACAGTGTCTGTAACACACAATGTTAACAATGATGGTATATTATTTGTGAGACCAGAATGTAAGTCCATGCTAAAATACATTGTCTACTGGAGGATAGTAACAGTGCTGTAACACACAATGTAACAATGATGGTATATTATTTGTGAGACCAGAATGTAAGTCCATGCTAAAATACATTGTCTACTGGAGGATAGTAACAGTGCTGTAACACACAATGTAACAATGATGGTATATTATTTGTGAGACCAGAAAGTAAGTCCATGCTAAAATACATTGTCTACTGGAGGATAGTAACAGTGCTGTAACACACAATGTAACAATGATGGTATATTATTTGTGAGACCAGAATGTAAGTCCATGCTAAAATACATTGTCTACTGGAGGATAGTAACAGTGCTGTAACACACAATGTAACAATGATGGTATATTATTTGTGAGACCAGAATGTAAGTCCATGCTAAAATACATTGTCTACTGGAGGATAGTAACAGTGCTGTAACACACAATGTAACAATGATGGTATATATTTGTGAGACCAGAATGTAAGTCCATGCTAAAATACATTGTCTACTGGAGGATAGTAACAGTGCTGTAACACACAATGTAACAATGATGGTATATTATTTGTGAGACCAGAATGTAAGTCCATGCTAAAATACATTGTCTACTGGAGGATAGTAACAGTGCTGTAACACACAATGTAACAATGATGGTATATTATTTGTGAGACCAGAATGTAAGTCCATGCTAAAATACATTGTCTACTGGAGATAGTAACAGTGCTGTAACACACAATGTAACAATGATGGTATATTATTTGTGAGACCAGAATGTAAGTCCATGCTAAAATACATTGTCTACTGGAGGATAGTACAGTGCTGTAACACACAATGTAACAATGATGGTATATTATTTGTGAGACCAGAATGTAAGTCCATGCTAAAATACATTGTCTACTGGAGGATAGTAACAGTGCTGTAACACACAATGTAACAATGATGGTATATTATTTGTGAGACCAGAATGTAAGTCCATGCTAAAATACATTGTCTACTGGAGGATAGTAACAGTGCTGTAACACACAATGTAACAATGATGGTATATTATTTGTGAGACCAGAATGTAAGTCCATGCTAAAATACATTGTCTACTGGAGGATAGTAAACAGTGCTGTAACACACAATGTAACAATGATGGTATATTATTTGTGAGACCAGAATGTAAGTCCATGCTAAAATACATTGTCTACTGGAGGATAGTAACAGTGCTGTAACACACAATGTAACAATGATGGTATATTATTTGTGAGACCAGAATGTAAGTCCATGCTAAAATACATTGTCTACTGGAGGATAGTAGCAGTGCTGTAACACACAATGTAACAATGATGGTATATTATTTGTGAGACCAGAATGTAAGTCCATGCTAAAATACATTGTCTACTGGAGGATAGTAACAGTGCTGTAACACACAATGTAACAATGATGGTATATTATTTGTGAGACCAGAATGTAAGTCCATGCTAAAATACATTGTCTACTGGAGGATAGTAACAGTGCTGTAACACACAATGTAACAATGATGGTATATTATTTGTGAGACCAGAATGTAAGTCCATGCTAAAATACATTGTCTACTGGAGGATAGTAACAGTGCTGTAACACACAATGTAACAATGATGGTATATTATTTGTGAGACCAGAATGTAAGTCCATGCTAAAATACATTGTCTACTGGAGGATAGTAACAGTGCTGTAACACACAATGTAACAATGATGGTATATTATTTGTGAGACCAGAATGTAAGTCCATGCTAAAATACATTGTCTACTGGAGGATAGTAACAGTGCTGTAACACACAATGTAACAATGGTGGTATATTATTTGTGAGACCAGAATGTAAGTCCATGCTAAAATACATTGTCTACTGGAGGATAGTAGCAGTGCTGTAACACACAATGTAACAATGGTGGTATATTATTTGTGAGACCAGAATGTAAGTCCATGCTAAAATACATTGTCTACTGGAGGATAGTAACAGTGCTGTAACACACAATGTAACAATGATGGTATATTATTTGTGAGACCAGAATGTAAGTCCATGCTAAAATACATTGTCTACTGGAGGATAGTAACAGTGCTGTAACACACAATGTAACAATGGTGGTATATTATTTGTGAGACCAGAATGTAAGTCCATGCTAAAATACATTGTCTACTGGAGGATAGTAACAGTGCTGTAACACACAATGTAACAATGATGGTATATTATTTGTGAGACCAGAATGTAAGTCCATGCTAAAATACATTGTCTACTGGAGGATAGTAACAGTGCTGTAACACACAATGTAACAATGATGGTATATTATTTGTGAGACCAGAATGTAAGTCCATGCTAAAATACATTGTCTACTGGAGGATAGTAGCAGTGCTGTAACACACAATGTAACAATGATGGTATATTATTTGTGAGACCAGAATGTAAGTCCATGCTAAAATACATTGTCTACTGGAGGATAGTAACAGTGCTGTAACACACAATGTAACAATGATGGTATATTATTTGTGAGACCAGAATGTAAGTCCATGCTAAAATACATTGTCTACTGGAGGATAGTAACAGTGCTGTAACACACAATGTAACAATGATGGTATATTATTTGTGAGACCAGAATGTAAGTCCATGCTAAAATACATTGTCTACTGGAGGATAGTAACAGTGCTGTAACACACAATGTAACAATGATGGTATATTATTTGTGAGACCAGAATGTAAGTCCATGCTAAAATACATTGTCTACTGGAGGATAGTAACAGTGCTGTAACACACAATGTAACAATGATGGTATATTATTTGTGAGACCAGAATGTAAGTCCATGCTAAAATACATTGTCTACTGGAGGATAGTAGCAGTGCTGTAACACACAATGTAACAATGATGGTATATTATTTGTGAGACCAGAATGTAAGTCCATGCTAAAATACATTGTCTACTGGAGGATAGTAACAGTGCTGTAACACACAATGTAACAATGGTGGTATATTATTTGTGAGACCAGAATGTAAGTCCATGCTAAAATATATTGTCTACTGGAGGATAGTAGCAGTGCTGTAACACACAATGTAACAATGATGGTATATTATTTGTGAGACCAGAATGTAAGTCCATGCTAAAATACATTGTCTACTGGAGGATAGTAACAGTGCTGTAACACACAATGTAACAATGATGGTATATTATTTGTGAGACCAGAATGTAAGTCCATGCACATTGTTTACTGGAGGATAGTAACAGTGCTGTAACACACAATGTAACAATGATGGTATATTATTTGTGAGACCAGAATGTAAGTCCATGCACATTGTCTACTGGAGGATAGTAACAATGCTGTAACACACAATGTAACAATGTAGATAAAGTATTGTTGCCAAGATTTTTTTACGACAAATCCATGGCTGTTAACAATGGATTTAAATCCTCGCTCTGAAATATGTCTTATGTTTTCCAATGATTAAAATGTAACTGTAAATGACTGTAATTCTTAAAAGAAAAAGCGCTCATATCAAAATCTTTGCTACAGAGCCATATATTTTCCACAACTGATTGCCAGGGTTTCAAATGATGATTTTTTCCTCAGCTTTAGATTGGCTTAAAGTTCACCAGATCATCCCACTTAGTGGAGTCATGAAATCTCTCATCCACCAACTTGGAAATCAGCCCAATTATCCAATATGCAACACAGACCATTGTGAATATAGAGTTTACATTCCCAACTGGGTGTTGTGTAGCTTTCATTTATCATGGCACACTTTGGTGACTTTGCCCATATTTTGAGGCCGTTCCTAACATGGAAGCAGATGCCTTTGCTGTCCACTCAAACATGAGTACAGACTCCTGTTGGTTGTTTAGATCACCTGGTCTATATATATATATATATATGATAATAGGCCTTTTATACCATTTTAACACTTTGGGGACGGACGATTCCGCAGTTGCATTGTCTACTGGACCGTATGAAAATCAAGTTATTGTTTTTTGAAAAAAAAATTATATTAAAAACTCGTTTCAAAAATGCAATTTTCAATTAATATAATCTATAGATTTCGAAATAATAAATAAAAATCATATAAAAATAATTTATTTATTTATTAAAATGTTACTCAATTTTTGATTGAGGTCGTACAAAATACAAATTCACTTCATGTACTATAGCAAGTAGAGAGCAAATAGTAAAATAAATGTTATCAGATAAGTTTTTTACACATTCCTATAATATTTATTTTAAGATAAAACGATAAAAATTACTTCCAATAGCTTATCTTAGTATGGTAAACTAAGAAGCAGCCTTCATACAAAGAGGCACTTGACATCAATTATATACTCTATATCATCTAATAAAATTTCATATTTTAAGTAATATTGAGTGGTACTAGGTGTACTAGGCACAGGTTTCATCTAAAAATGCGATAGGAAAGTGATAAAAACCGCGCGAACAAAGAAAAATGAACAAACAAGGAAGAAAGATAGGCAGGCAATAGAAGCTGCTGGAACGGCGGTCTCGCATGATGTTTTACAGGTACATTGGGTCAGCTGACAACCCACTGATAGATAGGCAAGAAGGTATGGGACAAGATCCCAATAGACGTGAATTCGTGTTGGCCGCCGGTGATTTTATATTTAATTTTGAAAATCGAGGACCCAAATTCGCGTCCTTCGGGCTTGATGCAAAATCGGCAAGGACACGAATTCCCTCGGGTCGAAAGTGTCAAGTTAGGGTGTGATTCTCCATATTGAATATACATAGAAGTGTGAGACTACATCAAGATGTGTAGGATATAAAGTAGTGATGTGTGTGTGGCAGAGACATCAAATCCCTCGATGTCATGGTCCAGGCCGTGGACTACATTCTGGCCACTCTACAGCAGGGTCTGGACTGGGTGGAATCCTGTTAGTGTTGCTATGTGATTGTTGTATATACTACCATTTTATATTTTTTAATTATAATTTTTAATCAACTTATACTTCAGCTATATATCATGAACTCTTGTTTTTTATGTAAATAAAATATAATAATTATCATGAACTTGTGATACATATCTTGAATCTAAAAAATTGTGCTTTATAACATTATTAAGATATTAAAAAAAAAAAAAAAGAAGAAGCAAGTATATGTTTGACACCACAGAAAGGTAAATAATAAACTTTATTTCAACTATACCACTGAGAGATCAATGCGAGAAATTGTCGGGGTAGTGGGAGGACACCCAAGCTAGGCCCCACTTCAGGTTGGTCAGCATGTACTTGAGGGCCTTGGTCCAACCTTCCAGGGAATTTAGCTGGGCTCTGTCACCCAGGTTAGTTAGTTAGTTCTATACTATAATATTTGGTTCTTTATACACTACTTAGTCACATCATGGGAAGCTCATCTTACTCAAGGTGGAAATGATGGCTAACATGGCTCTATTTGATGGTAAGAATCAATGCAAAGACTACCACTAAAGTGATGGCTCAAGCAATGGAATTATCATTAGTAAAAATGGCACACTCAAACTGAAAAAAGCATTCAGACAAGTGCTCTGTTTTTAGAACTTGCAGCCATAATCACCACCACCATTAACACCTGGACCAAGCATGTCAAACTCGCGGCCCGCGGGCCTCATGCGGCCCACAAAGAATAAATTTGCGGCCCACCAGACAATATATTTTAATAAAAATTTTTTATAAATTAAAAAAAAATTAATAAAAATTTGTAGCCTAATTTTTAAAAATTGTAATTATACATAATTTATTTATTAATAACGAACCACTGGTCGCCATACATAAGTCGTAAGTTTTGATAATATTATACCTACATAAATAACGTATGTACATCGCCATAAGTATTGTGTGCCTTAAAGTTTAAAGAAAATATTCTTTCGGAGTACTAGAAATTTTTTTTTTTTAAAGTTACATTCAATAATTTGTGCAGTTATTCTGTGTGTCTGGTAAGTTAAAAAATATTAATTTTTAAAAATATTTTAAAATATTAATTAAAACGTTTTATTATTTTGTGTTAGCGATTACTAATTATTTTTCAGACCTTTGTATTCAATATGTCTTCATCAAAACCAAGTGGCAGTAAAACTAAACGAAAAATTGCTGACGAACATAGGAATTTTCAAGAAAAGTGGGAATTAGAGTATTTTTGCTTTGAAGTAAAAGATAAAATCATCTGCTTGATATGTAATAATGCTATTAGTGTACCAAAATTATATAACATTAAACGTCATTATGAACAACATAAATCAAAATATGATACCTACGAAGGTTTAATGAGACAAGAAAAGTTAAAAGAGTTCAAGTTGGGAATGAAAAAACAACAGTTTATGTTTACTAAAGTATCACAAGAGAGTGAAGCTGCGGTGCATGCAAGCTACGTTTTATCGGAGATGATAGCTAAACACTCAAAACCTTTTACTGAAGGTGATTTCATCAAGGAATGTTTAATTAAAGCTGCAGAAATTGTTTGTCCTGGAAGTGTGAAGACGTTTCAAGCAATATCTTTGTCCCGAAATACCGTTGTGGAAAGAGTTACTGATATGGCCAGAAATTTAAATGATCAGATAAAAGAAAAATCATCTTGTTTCGAAGCATTTTCCATTGCCTGTGATGAGAGTACGGACATTGGGGGCGTAGCTCAGTTAGCTGTGTTTTTTTTTTTCGAGCTTGCGACACGGATTTCAACATTTTTGAGGAATTATTGGAACTAGTACCGATGCATGGCACTACTACAGGAGAAGATATATTTAATTGCGTTTATGATCTTCTGCAAAAATACAATTTACCTCAATCAAAATTGACTTCTGTAGCAACAGATGGAGCTCCTTCAATGACTGGAAAAACCAACGGTTTCGTAGCATTACTGCGATAAAAACTAAGTAAAATTTCTGATGGTTCCAATATTCATCATACGCATTGCATTATACATCAGGAAGTATTATGTACGAAGGTAATAAAAATGGAAAATGTGTTGACACCTATAAAAAAATTCATCAATTTCATAAGATCTCGAGGTTTAAATCAGCGACAGTTCTCTCTGTTCTTAACTGAATTAGAAAGCGAATATTCAGGTTTATCATACTATACCGAGGTACGTTGGCTATCATGCTCCAAGGTTCTCAAACAATTTTGGGACTTGAAAGAATAAATATGTCAGTTTTTAATAACCAAGAATCAAGACATCACTTTGTTTTCTGATCAAGTATGGTTGCAAGATTTTTCCTTCATGGTTGACATAACAAAACACTTGTCGGATTTAAATTTGAAACTGCAAGGAAAGGATCAGATCATTACCAACATGTGTGACCAAGTTAATGCATTCAAATGTAAGCTAGTTCTTTGGGAAAAGCAGTTGAAAAAACGAAGATTTAATGCACTTCCGACATGCAACATGTACAAATCAAGTTTAGGTGAAACTGCATCGTATCAAAAATATGCGGAAAAAATTTTAAGTCTTAGAAATGAATTTGAAACAAGGTTTTCTGATTTCAAATCTTTGGAAGGCAAGTTTACTTTGTTTTCTTCGATTTTCTTGATAAATATAGAATCAGTACCTAATCATATGCAAATGGAGGTAATAGATATCCAGTGCGATTCAGATTTAAAGGCAAAATTCATTTAAGTTGGCCTTTCCGAATTTTACAAATATTTGCCAGCCAGATTTGAAAACACTCGAAAATTAGCATATGAAATTATGTCCATGTTTGGAAGTACTTATCGGTGCGAGCAGTTATTTTCACTTATGAAAGGAAATAAGTCTCCAATCAGATCGAGAATTACTGACGTTCACCTTGGGTCAGTTTTAAAATTAATCACTGCGAACAAGATTTCCCCCGAAGTAGGAAAGATGGTAGCAGAAAAGAGATGCCAAATATCAGGGAGAAAATATTAACTTTACTTTATTTTTTCTTATTAGCATTTTTTAAAATAAACCTACATAAATGTTACTATAAAAATTTAATTACTTGTTTTCTTTTTTTGCGGCCCACATAATCTTATCACTTTTTTATTTGGCCCGTGTTAGGATTTGAGTTTGACATGCTTGACCTGGACAATCTCATGTGTGATCTTTTCCAATTCCCAGACTGCACTAATATGCCGTAACCAAGTGCCTCACCAGCTATGAGAGACTAAGTTTCTACCTGGAGGTTAAATCAACTCCATAAAAAAAAAAAAAAAAAAAAAGTGTATTCACTTTCAGGAGGCCTTAAGCTATGTTGGAATTCCATGAAATGAAAAAGGAAATTTGTAGTGGACCTTCTAATAATGAATCTTATGTTTATGGCCTCTATGTTGAGTACAGTCCTTTATTTCTAACTTCCTCACTAACACCAGCAGCAGACTGACCCATTGAAGAGCTTGTACTTGAAAGTGTGACTTCTCGCTACACACATAATAAAATGAACACATATTGCTAATATTTTTCATTTTAATTAAAACCTTTTTTTAAAACCTCGATGTACCAATCGTCCATCTTTTACAAGGTTTTTGTTATGAAGCACACAGCAGATCGCGTGCTTCAAGTGAGCTGCGGACGTCTTACAACCTGCTGTGTGCTTCATAACAAAAACCTCCTAAAAGATGGATGATTGGTCCATCGAAATATTGGATAAATAAAACTTTTTAAATCCAAAATAAGCCTTATTTTAAATATTCATATCATAGATTGCTCTATATTCAGAATTTTACCTTTTATAGCACAAAAGTATATCTAACTAGTTAAACTAGAATCAATTTGCCCTGATTGAACAACAGAATATCAGTCCTAGTATGTAGACAATGAATAATTGTAAATAGAAAGTTGGAATCCTCTGATGAGTATAAGTAAAAGATTTGAAGCGTATGAGGATACTTTTCTTTTAATCTTTAATAAAGATTAAAAGAAAAGTATCCTCGTACGCTTCAAATCTTTTACTTAATGAATAATTGTCTTCTTTTATTTGCTTATCCCTAGTACATGCGGTAAAGGCCATGATAATCATGGTGGGTAGAAGTAGGGGACTGCTTTACTGTAAGTGCACCACAGAATAATTGTCTGGTAGAACAAAGTGTTGAAAATAACTGATATTTCATCATCTGGCCTAGCAGTTGTAGTAAAAGTGAAACAATCAGCGCTTAGTCTAGACAGTGTGGGCGACCACTCACTTTATGGAGTGGACGCTGCGGGTTTGTGGATCCTCTATACGACCTTTGTCCATCCTACACCACCAGGTCAGTAGCTGGGAGAGAAATGGGGGTTGGCTACTTACTTGTAGGGCAGTCGGATGTTCTTGTCCTTCTCCTCCACAGCTGTCTTGAACTGGTGAACACAACCACCTCCATTTACCCCACATAGCAATGGAGATATCTAACTCAAAATGCTTCAAGTTTAACAATACAAATAATTTAGAGAGATTATGAAAACAATGCTTCATTTGAGAAATGGTTAAATGGCTGTAATGACTTCCAACATGTTCTCCTAGATAAACTAACTGTCACTTCCCAGCCATGTTGCCGCTAAAACTTTATTTATTTGGGCTTCCACCTATAAATATAGTGAAACTCTTGGGGGAACAGAGCATAAAATACCTAGTAAAATGAACCATTCTATTAGGACTTGAAATAATATTTAAATCAAAAAATAGACAGAATGCTAACTACTGAATCAAATAATCTGTGGTGCAGGATTCGATACTTTTTAAAAGCCAAATTCAAAAAAGTAAATTGCATGGAATTTTTTTTATACCGGTACAAATGGCACAGACCATGATAATCATGTGAGCAGGGGGGCTGTGAATGCTTTTACTGCACCACATCTGTACACATGCTGAAAGTAGTTCAACTTACAAAGTGCCGTTGTGCAGAACACTTTTTGAAGTGCCCATTTATTATTTATAAAATAAAATTAAAAGATATTTTTTTGTCCATATTGTCACTACAAGTCAAACTCAACTTGATAACAACAACAACATAAATAAAATACTGCTCATTAGGTCCTGGTTGTCAAAACCAACAGTGTGTGTATGTATGCCACCAACCAGGCATTGTTAAAGTGTGAAATAGGGTTCAAATAACTAAATCCCCATTTCCTTCACAAACCTTTCACACAATATTCATTTTGAACATTTAAAAAAAAAATTAACCTGAAGCTATATTTAGCTAACAAATGTGACAAATAATAGGCAGAATGTTGCATTCACCAAGTTCCATAAACATGAGAAAGACCTGACAGCTGTATTTAGCCTCCTCAAGTATTCCAGTAGATCCTACTTTAAGGCAATGTTGCTGCCAATAAGCAGAACTTCCTAATATTAGCTTCTCATTTTAACATTTGAGATTGTTCTGTTCCTCACTAGAATTCTAGGGCAAGATAATAACAGGGAAATAATGATAAAGCACAATTTGGATTATAACAGGGAAATAAATAAGAACAAATCATATTGAAGACGGTAGTAAATATCTAGTCTCCTGACTTGTACTTAAGCCCAACTATATATGGAAATTTGTTCTTATTACTTTAAATATGCATACACATTAATACTTCCAAGTTGCAACTACTCACTTGTTCCAGGCAGTCGAGGTAGGCAACCATGGCATTGTCGAACCTACAAAGGTACACTACAAAGTTAACTTGGCATCCAGGTAGGGTTTCAGAACTTCCCTTTAAATTGTGAGTAAATTGGTGATTCATTAAATATTGAAAGATATAGTATAAAGAAAGCCTACCTCTGGATTTTTTATTAAAAAAGGACAAAAATGAAAATTTTTTGAGGAATTGTGTTCCTTCCTCAGTTTATTGATTACTAGAACCTGTTCTACAAACAAGTCTAGAACAACAGCCTTATTAAAGTTTTACCTTAATAAAGCCAAAAATAAAAGTATTGTGAGACTGTTTCATTAATACATTTTTTAACTCTTCCTAATGTAAATAAATATGAGAAACTATGACCCACAAGATATAGTGTTTTATATATGATTTCAAAGTTAGCTAGGTTTGCATGATAGGTTGAAAACAAAACGAAATCTAGACTTCAGAAGAACATGTGGACACAAGAAATGGAAGAAAAACACTTATTAACTTTATTTGAAAGGGCCAAATCCCTTTGAAGAGTGCTTTCAAGCAATAAGGTATTAGAGACATTTTTTCAAGTATAAACTTTTTGTATTGTATCATATGATAAAGATATTTTGAAATGATTTTATATTTTTTAATATATAATTCACAAAACTTTGCCTAATATTTGTTTGGGCAGAGTTACATGTATGCTAATGATTAGAAAAACCTACCATCAAATGACTTCTTTAATTATTCAACATTAATGTAAACAAATAGGTCAATTTTTAGGGAATTAAACAAAATGACCATTATTAAGAGGCACCCTTTTTTTCTGTGTGTATGGCTGTCCTTTTATTATACTGTATAAAAATTCTGAAATGTAAAAAAAAAAATAGACCAGCCGTGACTATAGTGAACTAAAAGTTCAGTTCAATTAAGGTTCACTATAGAGGGGGCTTATTTGAATTATTAAATACTTGTACAACAGTCTTTGATTTCCAGACTAAAGTCTGGTCATCTACGGACAATGACTTTCCAGAATGGTTGCAAAGTTTTCCCACTATGTACTAAGTGCAATTCTCAACCTGCAACCCCAAAACACATTATTGACTGTATTGACTCATGCATTGATGAGCTCTACTCATTCCCGGCAGACACCATCAAAAGTCTCAAGCTTTATGAGCTTGATACCTTAATATGATTGAGTGGAGATAAGAAAGAAGATTAAATACTTGTAAAAAATATATACAAGTATATATGGTGATATTTTAGATCAGTTCTGTTTATTTCCCAAGTCCTAAATAATCATTCTAAAAATTCCAAAGGTTGATTATAAATTGGATCTGAACTATATTTGTTGTTGTTGTTGTTTCTTATCCCCTTGTGTAAAGATTACACGAATTCCATGAGTTCATGCTCCTCGAGCTGTTTTATGATGAGCAGCGGCCTCTCCCAAAGGTCCTGTTTAGTGCATCTAATGCAAGCCAAAATGTGTTCTGGAGCTGCAGGTGACAAGCTACATTTTGGGCAAGTGGGGTAGATTTTGTTATTATTTTCTATCTTCAATGGCTTGAGATGGCCTGTTCTAAATCTTGTTAGTGTTGTTTGATGCTGTCTATTTCTGATGTTTAGAGCTCCTCCTGGGTTCACTCCACTGTACCAACTGTGCCTAGGTGGGATCCTCCAGTTCTTGTTTATTTTTGTTTTGGCTACTGTTTCTATTTCTTTAAAAGTAAGTTTATTTTTCTGTGGCAAGGGTTCTTTTGTGCCTTTTTTCGCTAGAACATCAGCAGCTTCATTGCCTTCAATTCCAACATGTGAGGGTATCCATTGAAGGTGAATTTTTGAGGTTTTTGAGAGTTTTTGGAGATAACCAATTATGTTCCTGCTTACTTTGTCTCTGAGTTCCCCTGTGTGACTCAAGTGTTGTATGGCACTTCTACTATCAGTAAGAATCCAGATATCTTGATAATTAGTATTTCTGATGGATTTTAAGGCTTCATAGATGGCTATAAGTTCTGATCTGAAGACTGAGCAAAAATCTGGGTTTCTTCTGTTCATTTTCTCAATGCCATTTGTAGTTTTGATGAGACAGCCACTGCCAGTGTGTCCCAACTCATCTCTGCTACCATCGGTATAAATAGTTATTGCATTTTTAGGAATGTTATTAATTATTTCTAATGATAATTGTTTTAAGTATTCTGGATTTTGGTATTGTTTGTTGGTGGGTTCATTTAAAGTGTCATTAAAAATAACATTTTGTAGTGGTTCGCATGGAGAAATTTTTTCTGCTAAATAATTTTTTTCTACTTTATATTTTAAAAATCCATTTCTTTTGGCCAGGTGGAGAGGACCTTCTTTTTTGAGTCTTAGATTGGATTCCCAATTAAGTATGTAATTGGAAGTTCTGTGTTTGTTTCCATAACTCTTGATTTTGTTTATATATTTTGGAAGATTGTAGCTTCTTCTATCCTTTAAGGGCATAATGTCTGCCTCGTAAAGTACAATATCGTTAGGGCAGGTATTTCGAAGACCTGTAATAATTCTAGCTGCACTTAGTTGTATCCTTTCCAGTGATTTTAGATTTGTTTCAGATGCTGTACCATAGATTTGATATCCATATTCCAGGATAGGTCTAATTAGAGACGTGTAAGTTAATTTTAGTGTGGTTGCATCGGCTCCCCACTCTCTTCCTGAAATATATTTCAGGATTTTTAGTCGGTCTCTTCCTTTTCTAATAACTTCTTCAATATGTTTACTGGAGTTAATTTCTGGATCCAGGGTGTAGCCAAGATATTTAGGATGTTTATTATATTGTAATTGTTGTTCTTTCAGAATAATTTTTGGCCTTATTTTGTATAGTTTCTTATCGGTAGTAAAAAGACAGGTTTCAGATTTTTGGGGGTTAAATTCTAATTTATGTTTATTAGCAAATTTTTCTAGGTGGAGAAGAGTCTTGTTCAAATCCCTTTCAGCTTTTTTCCAGTTAGTGTTACTGCTCCATAGAATAATGTCATCAGCGAAAAGTCCAATATTGGTTTTATGTGAAATTTTTTCTTCTATGCCTGCAATAAATAGGGTGAAGAGAGTTGGGCTAAGGACTGATCCTTGTGGTAATCCTTGGTACAATTTGAAGGTTTTAGATAGAGTTCCATTATATTTGACCCTGATGTATCTATTTTTAAGGAAATCATTTATCCAAGTGATAGCTTTTCCATCAATTTTGAAATGCTTGTATAATTTTGTAATCAACTTGTTTTTCCATACTTTATCAAAAGCTTGTGTAAGGTCTAAAAAAGCAGCTATGGTGTGGCTAGTTGGTTTTCTGTTTTGTGCATCTTTTACCTTTTGTGTGAAAAATAAGAGTTGGTCTATTGTCCCATGTCCTTTCCTAAATCCATATTGTTCTTCTGGTAAGAGATTTCTTGTGTCAAGGTGGTAGGTAAGTCGTCTGAGTATAATTTTTTCCATTAATTTGCAGCAAATACTTGTGAGGGAGATAGGTCGGTAGTTTTTTGGGTCATCAGCAGATTTGTCAAGTTTTTTAATAGGAATTATTGTTGCAGTTTTCCAGTCTTGAGGCAATTTTCCAGTTTTCCAGGAGTTATTGAAAATATCAAGAAGTATTTCTTTGCCATTTTTGCCCAAGTTTGATATCATTTGGCCATGGATTCCATCTGGCCCAGGAGTCTTGTTTAGGTCAGTGTTTTCTAATGCATAATCTAGCTCTTTCATATTGATTTTTTCATGGAAAATATTATGAGTGCTGGTGAAATTTTTACAGTCATGAATAATCTTTCGGGCCTTTTTTTCAACTTTCTTATCTTTTATTTCGAATTTGATTTTACTACTTATTTGATATGAATTACCTAAAAGATTAGCAGCATTTTTGTCATTAGTTGCTGGGGTACCATCCGTATTCTTAATCATATTTGTGTTTTCAGTTTGTGGCTGGGCTCTGTCAATTTGTTTTGCCAAATGCCAAAGTTTTGTATTCGGGTTTCTTGGGTTCAGGTTTTCACAAGTTTGTTTCCATTTTTCCCTTTTCATATTTACGTATAACCTTTTTATTTTTGCATTCACAATGTTCAGTTCAGTTCTACAATTTGTTTGGTTTTGGGTGCACTTTTTTTGTAGTTCATTTCTTTTAGTTATAAGTGTTTGAATATCTTTTGCCTGGTGTGTATAATTTGGAATCCATTTCTTAATATTACCTCTTGGTATTGAAACTTTGGCTGCTTTAATAATGGTGTTTTTGAAAGATATCCAATTTTGTTCCAGATCTTTTATTCTAGTGGGTGCTTTTCTAAAGTCTTCATTGGTGTTTTTCTGGTAAAGATTCCAATTAGCCTTTTTGAAGTTCCAGAATTTTTCTTTAATTGAGCTGGTTTTGGTCTTGGTGCTAATTTCTATCAAAATAGGCAAATGATCACTTCCAATACTTTTTAATATTTGCCATTTGCATTTGTGGAAAATGTCAGGACTGGAGAAACTTATATCAAGTGCTTGTGCAGTATTATAGCTGTAGGAATGGTGGGTGGGATTCCCATCATTTAAGCACATGAAGGCATTGTCGTCAAATATGTTTGAAAGTATTTTGCCTCTTGGGTTTGGCATGGAACATCCCCATAGTTGATGTTTGGCATTAAGGTCACCTACAATAATTGTGTTGTCTGTAAGAAATTGAGCCATTGTTCCATCGTCAATAAGTTTATTGTTTGGTGGGTGATACATATTGAATATGTTGATGGTTTTGTTTTGACTGAGGTAGACTTTGATACCTTGGGCTTCGAGGTCTGATGTGTTTGGAATATTAATGGCTATGTCTTCATAGTACAAATTCTTGATTAAAAATGCAAGGCCACCCCCTTCTTTATTTCTGTCTTTTCTGAGGATATTATAGTTTTTATATTTGAGATTGTACTTTTCATTTAATTTGGTTTCCTGTAAGGCTATAATTTGTATCTTTTGTTTTTCAGCTATTTCCATTATTTCTTCTAATTTTATTTTTGTTGCTGTTGAGCACAATCCATTTATGTTGCACTGCAAAATTCTCAATTGCTTGGAAGCTGCAAAGTTAGAAGTTTGTGGAGACTGTATTATACTTATCGGACAGAACCCTCTACCTAAGTCCTGACCGCGCCCCTGTTTATTCTGCGCGACGGGCGATGCAGCATGCAAATCAACATCTGATCTCATGGAATGGGGTATAGGGGTGCAGCTTTCGTTGATCATGGCATTATGATCCAGGCACACTTTGGTGAAAGTCTGACTTTGCCTGTAGTTTGAGGCCGTTCCTAACATGGAAGCAGACGCCTTTGCTGCCGACTCTAACATGAGTACAGACGCAGCTCCTCCGTATCCCTGGAGTGGGACCCTTGCTGAGGTCTATCAACTGGGTCAGTTGAAGTCAGGATTTTTAAAGAGGTCTACTCCTCTTTTCTAACAATGCTGCTGTTGGAACTATATTTAGAACAGATAGGGTCACCTTTATTATAAACTTGTACATAGAAAATATGGGTGTATGATTTTTCTCAATTTTCTACTTAAAGTAGATACTTTTCTACTTAGAACAGATAGGGTCACCTTTATTATAAACTTCTACATAGAAAATATGGGTGTATGATTTTTCTCAATTTTCTACTTAAAGTAGCAGCCCAAAAAAATGCAATTTTGGGTGAAATTGATATTATACAGAGATAATGTATGGTAGAACCTCCATGAGAGGACATTTATGCTAGAGGACACCAATCTACACAGTGTTTTCATTGCAATAATTAACATTTTTACTAATTAGCAGCTCTCTGGTACATTTTGGCTCTGCAACTAGGTGTCCTTAACAGAGAGGTAGTTCTACTGTACAAAGGGTAAGATCTAGAACTACAGCCAGTTCCCTAAAGTCCTATATGATGAAAGTATATGTGAAACCTTCTCATATTTTGAAATCTACTTGACAAATAAATGTGCAGTAATTGACTGTCAAGTTATTAATCACACAATCTTTGTCTATTATGGCAGCATTCCCCCTCTTTGTTGTACTGTTTTTTTATCATATATTTTATTTCCTCCTTTTAGGTCTCAAACGATCACTGAAAAAAACCAAGTATCAACAACTCCCAGCAATTTCTGTTTTGAAGCCATCATCACAAACAGTCAGACCAAACATGGTATTTATATGATGCATTAGTGGCAACCATCTGTTATAAGAAATAAAAGCTATTTTAGATGCAAATGATTCTTTTAAAAATTAAACAATTTTCTATACTGCTCTTTCTGTAATGAAAAATTATCTTATGATAGATTAAACTAGAGAAACCTCTGGGAGGGTTCACCACTGATGAGCCAGGCCCTCCCAATTTTTTAAAAAGAATCATTTGCATCTAAAATAGTTTTTGATTTCTTATGGCATTTAAATTTATAATGATTAAAAAAACCTTTACAAACTACATCTCTCGTATGGAAATCTTTTTAACAATGGGCAATATGAAAATATATTCATAATTACATTTTACTTTAAAATTTTATTTATATATATACTTTTATATACTCTTTTTAAATAATACAATTAATTGTGTGTGTGTGTGCATATATTATATATTTTTTCATCATTCAAAAACTAACATTATATATAAACAGGCCTTGCAA
The DNA here is from genome assembly GCA_030710605.1 of Cordylochernes scorpioides. Classification (NCBI taxonomy): domain Eukaryota; kingdom Metazoa; phylum Arthropoda; class Arachnida; order Pseudoscorpiones; family Chernetidae; genus Cordylochernes; species Cordylochernes scorpioides. Next base: position 55,121,512 of record CP092863.1, on the reverse strand, counting down.
AACTTAAAAATTAATAACTCCACGAATATTTACACTAGAGCAATGCAGCAGCTGGCACCATTATGCTCAGGATGCAACTGGGAATTTTATGGCAAATAGATAACATTATAAAATGGTTTCGGTTGAAATTTTAATCACTAGATAGCACTTTACCAGGTTCAGAGAATCAGTTGGCAAATTGTTTGATGAATTCAAAAATTATAATTGATCAACACAAGTATTCTTCCTTTTGAAATACCAGGAAAGAACCCCAATAATTTGATAGGTTGATAAAACACCATTTTGCCAAAAGTAGAAGAATTGGGTGACAATTTTTTAAATACTTTATCTAATAATGGTAACACACACACACAATGCTGTTACCGAAATATTTCAGTAACATTGAGTTGGTCTTGACACCAGCTTATACTTACTTTTGATCCCAGAAAAACTTAAAGCCACCCAAGCCATAACTGTAACAACAACAACAACATTAGAAATCAGCGGAAGACACAAACATATCAGGAGTGAAATAACATTGAATGTTTCTTCTACACATAACACAAACCTCTCTACTGTCCTTACTGTGATGAAAATATATTGGGGAAGGGCTTGGCTCATCAGTGGTGAACCTTCCCAACGGTTTCTCCAATCTGGTGGATTAACACCAGACCCAATATTTTTCATCGTAGTAAGGACAGTTTGTGTGCTATGTCTGGAATAAACATTTGTGCTTTCACTTCCTATGTATAGATGCATGTTATTGCCTTATGATTAAAATATTATCATATAGACCATGGTTCATCTCGTTGAAAGTCAAGTAAGACATGACTTAGGAGCCAGCCAGTATGGTCTAAGGATTCTTAGAGCTGAGCAACTAGACTCAAAATGTACACCCAGAACAACACTCTACTCTTCTAGCCCCTGCCTTACAAAATAGTCTATCTATATTAATAAAATGCAAATTTCATAAGAGGACATCACTAAAAACTTTCGTTACAATGCCTCAATTTCGACCAAATTTTCATCATTTATGTAAAACGAGATGGAGCAGGTTTTGCTTAACATCAAAATATTTTTCCCTAACATTAACATGCGTAACTTCGCTGTTATTGATTAAATACAAAAAAATCAACAGAGTTAATTTTATTTATATATAAATACAAAATTAAATTTCAACAGAGTTAATATTTTTACATACTAGCTAATAATCTCAATCTAAAAATATAATATAAAAAGCCAACAATGAAGAGTGAATGTAAGATAAAAAGCCAACAATGAAGAGTAAATGTAATATAAAAAGCCAACAATGAAGAATGAATGTAAGATAAAAAGCCAACAATGAAGAGTGAATGTAATATAAAAAGCCAACAATGAAGAATGAATGTAAGATAAAAAGCCAACAATGAAGAGTGAATGTAAGATAAAAAGCCAACAATGAATAGTAAATGTAATATAAAAAGCCAACAATGAAGAATGAATGTAAGATAAAAAGCCAACAAAGAAGAGTAAATCTACTTATATAATTGCCTTATTCTGTCTGTGTGAAGTTCACAGATAGATTTTGGTCAGAATCTATATATATAAAAATGAATGTCTGTCTGTCTGTCTGTCTGTCTGTCTGTCTGTGTGTGTGTGTGTCCTCTATGGATTCAAAAACCATACATCCAATCGGCGTGAAATTTTGGGATATTATGAGGTGTATCCCCGGAAAGGTTTACGAAAAAAAATTTCTTGAATATCTTGAATATCCTTAGAGTTATTTGCAGATTTGTATATTTAACTCGCAAGCAGCGATACCATTGAGACGGAGATAGGCTTAGTTTGCTGCTCCTGATGACCTTGGGTCATTGTGTGAGTCACAGCATGATGCTACAAAAACACTCTCTCTGGGGATTTTACAGCGTCGACAACCTGTAAGATTGCCTCTCTCATATATTATACTTTAAACATCTGCTTAATTAAAGCATTTTTCATTTGAAAGAGACTGCTCTCTTAACCCCCTTTAGACAACATTAAATGATATCCCGTGTCGATGATTTTGTAATGTATAGAATTAGGAAAGACAAAATTCAGGATGACACGGCTCACAGGGAACGGTAAAAAATGTTCACTTTATCGAGGAAATACAAAATTCGGGATGACACGGCACACAGGGACCGGGAAAAAATGATCACCTTATCGAGAGATTCACGACCATGATTTTATTCAACTTATCGAGTATTTTTCAAGGGACCGGGAAAAGATGTGTTCACTTTATAAAACGATTATTTTGTAATATAGAAAATTAGGAAATACAAAATTCAGGATGACACGGCACAAGGGACCGGGAAAAAATGATCACTTTATCGAGAGATTCAAATTTACGAGTTTCAAATCATCAAAATATATCTTTCTTTTTTTATATGTTTATAGAGAATTGTTTTAACAAATGTTCGTTATACAAACCTTTACTCGGGTAAAACCCGGGCGAAGCCGGGCACATCCGCTAGTATAATATAAAAAGCCAACAATGAAGAGTAAATATGATATAAAAAGCCAACAATGAAGAATGAATGTAAGATAAAAAGCCAACAATAAAGAGTAAATGTAATATAAAAAGCCAACAATGAAGAATAAATTTAAGATAAAAAGCCAACAATGAAGAGTAAATATAATATAAAAAGCCAACAATGAAGAATAAAGGCAATGTGACACGGGAAAAAATGTTCACTAGATAAAACTATGATTTTCTAATGTAGAAAATTAGGAAAGACAAAATTCAGGATGACACGGCACACAGGGACCGGGAAAAAATGTTCACTTTATCGAGAGATTCAAATTTACGAGTTTCAAATTATCAAAATATATCTTTTTTTTTTAAATAAGTTTTTAGAGAATTGTTTTAACAAATGTTCGCTAGACAAACATTCACTCGGGTAAAACCCGGGCGAAGCCGGGCACATCCGCTAGTATAGATATAATTTTAAATAGTTAACTTTTGAGTGGTGAATATAAAATAATTTATTAACTTAAGAAAATTATAATCTTTCTGATATTTATACACATAATACTGAAAGGAAGCACAGGAAGACCAGCATGTGGCATCACCACCAGATTGGCCCTACTTTCAGTTTGAATCCGAGAAATTAAATTTTCAGAAAAAATATTCCACCTTGCCATCCAATGATATCAGGCATGCCAGAATATTCTAGTGAAGACATGAAAAAACACATCTCTAACAGTGCTACATTCCTAAACAAGGCAACTAGAAGTCATGCCATTTTTTGGTTGAATTATTCTTGATATTTTCTCTAGCACCTGAGAGAGAGAGAGATGGACTAATTTTTTTTTTTCCTTAACAGCAACATACATTGAACTAAAGTGTTTGAGGTACATGCCAGGGGGGTCGGTGGAAGGCTGGTTAAACCGTTTGGTTTTCGACCACTAGGACCCGGGTTCGAAGCCCGCATTGGACACTTTTTTCTGTTAAAAAAAATGCTCCAATGGCCCCCGATTATTGCAAAAGTCCAACCCCACCAGCGAGTGCAAGTAACCAAACGGGGCTCTGGCATTTGTAAGTGCAAAGTCGAACTGCTTTTCACATGTGTAGATATGTGGTGCGCTTACAGTAAAAAACAGTCGCTAACTACCCACCATGATTATCATGGCCTCTACCACGTGTACTAGGGATAAGCAAAAAAAAAAAAAGGTACATGCCAAAATGGAAATGAATGTTCTATAATCTCTATAAATCGAACTTTAAGGAGAAATGTAGGATGACTTGTTACTACATGTTATAGAGAGAGAAATACATTCATTGAGCAATCCATCTAATGAATAACAACCAATGGCTTAACATAATCCAACTTCCAATGAGAAACCCCCCTCCAGAAGAGACCATAAATATCTGTGGACATAAGATACTGTAGTAAATGCCATCACTTCCATTAGAAATGTGGAGAGAGAGAGAGAGGTTGTTATAAAAGGATATAATTTATGGTCAAGGGGGGACTTACAGAGGGTATTCTTTTTTGTTTTCTAGGGCCTCAATATAGGAGAGGCTTCCATGGGGCACAAGGCGGTACCTGCGAGCCAGTTACATGTGAGCCAACAACAGTGTGAGGTGCTGTGAGCTGAGGTCACCTCTTGAACTCCAGCCCCATCCTCTTGGCAAGGGAGTGGAGCAGCAGCACGGCCTGGCCCCACGCTGCGTTGATCTCATCCCACTCCACCTGGGGACATACCACACTCTTTCACCCAAATAGGACAATCTGGAATTCTCATAAATTGACACTTTTCTCACTGGATCGTTAAAGTAGCAACAAAGAATTAATAAAACACATGGGTTATTTTAAGACCTGTTATTTGAAAAAAATTCCCCCCTGTTAAAATAATGGCCCTATAGCTATCAGTGGCAAAAATATTCTCTTTATAAAAAAAAATATTTTATTTTTCATATTTATATTAATTTTTCTTTTCATATAAACACCTATTGTTGTATTTGTATTGTTTGTAATTGAAACACTTAGCATTTATGACTAAGAAAAACTTTTGTGTATTTAGTTGCGGTTCATTATAAGTTACGGTCACAAAGTAATAAGACCAAATCCAAATAAATAAATAGTGTGATTTGGTCTTATTACCTTGTGTTTATAATCTATAATTCAAATTGTGCCTTATCATTATAAGTTACGGTTTTTATTTACCAATAATAAATGATATAACCACATTTTAAAATTATTGTTTTGTTTGATTTAACCTCAATAAAAAGGTGGAATTATTAGGATGTTATTTAGTGTTTGTCGACTTATCTAATATATATGTACCAAAAAGAAATAAAGTTTGCTTCTAATCTATTTCTGGTGAAAGTGTAACTAGAGATGGAAACCATATTGATGATTTGATGGCTTCAGAACACAAAGATATCTTCGGAGGAAAATATTTTTTTTAGTTCAAATATAAGATTTATAAATGTGATGGAACTTTATTTTTAAAGTGGTCCCGAATAAAACTTTTGCATTCAGAAATGAAGTGTGCAGAATTACTGTCATGTTACTGTGGCACTTCCCACTATTGTTATAGGTAAATCAAGAAAGCCCCCAGATTTTCTTCAGGTTTTAAAATAAGGATTTTCAAAATATAAAAATAAACTCTATATAATTTTTTTAGTATTTAATTTATATAAAAAATCAGTACTATTTTATAATGTACGAGTGATAATAAAAATGATGATGGGGCCATACCTTATATAAAGGTCATACCATAGAGCAGACAAATTGTTTGGTGGGGAGGCTGTTAGAAAGAGAGGGTAGAATATACACTGCTGGCCACCCAAATTGCAACACCAAGAAAGACAAGAGATATCACAACAAAATTTATTTTGTAGATAACATGTTGACCAAGTATCAAATGATTAAATTTATAGACTTCTGCAAAGTGTGGTTCCTGCCAGAATCAGTAGCCAGAGTAGCCTCTGTTGTTGGAGATCACCGCTGCCACACGCCTCGGCATTGATTCAAAGAGACTTTGGATGTGTTCTTGGGCTACAGCAGACCAAGCAGCTTCCACACGTTGCCAAAGTTGATCTGGTGTGGCAGCTGGGGATGTAATCTGGATCAATCGTTGAGCAACCATGGTCCACATGTTTTCTATCGGCGAAAGATCCGGAGAGCGAGCCGGCCAGGGAAGCAATTCAATCTGGCGATTGACAAAGAACCTTTGGACAATGTATGCCACGTGTGGTCACGTGGCTGTGCATAATGCAGCTGTTCAGCATCCTCTCTCCACGGTGTCTCCAGACTCGAATCCGACTATCGTGGTGATGCAGACAGAAGCGTGACTCATTAGTAAAGACAATTTCATTCCATTCTGCTGTCCGCATCCTTCTTTCATTGCAGCAATGGCGGCTGAGACATCTGTGGTTCTGCGTCAAGGGTAGACGAAGCAATGGACGTCTTGTTAACAGACCACTTTTCTGTAAACGGTGTTGAATGGTACGGGCAGACACTGAATGATACGTTACAGACAATGTTCAATGTTCTTTGAAAAGGTCAAGGTAATAAAAGACCAAATCCAAATAAATAAATAGTGTGTGACGTTTCGGTAACAGCGCTGTTACCGAAACGTCACACACTATTTATTTATTTGGATTTGCTCTTATTACCTTGTGTTTATAATCTATAATTCAAATTGTGCTTTATCAATCTTTGAAAAGGTGTTTTTAACAAAGTAGGGCTTTGTTGTGTGTTGTGTTGAGGACAGTAGAAATACAAATAATTATGAATTTATAAACTTGCTTCAAGCACTGCACGCAAACAGCAAATAAAGTTCATTTAGACTTAATATAAAGATTTTTATAATAAGTCTCCAGAAGCAGAACATATTTTGGCTTGCATTAGATGCACTAAACGGCACCTTTGGGAGAGACCACTGCTTATCATCAAACAGCTCGAGGAGCATGGATTCATGGAATGTTTGTAATCTTTGCACAAGGGGGTAAGAAGTGAAAACAATAATTTGGATTTGGGGGGGGTCTCTCTCTTCTTCCCTTTTAATTCATATTCAGAACACCTTAGAAACTTTTATTTTTAAAATCCAGACAATCTTTTTAAAAGTTACTTGAATTTAATTTTTTTAAGTAGCCTAATTTTTTTTTAATTATCTAAACTAAAACGATTAGAAAATTCCCCAATATTTTCCTTTAAATTGAAGCCAGACTTCATATTTTACACACACAATAATTTCATCCTTATAATCAGAAATATTCTAAAGAATGACAAAAGATTAAAATGCAGCATGCCAAGATGGCAGATGTTCCAAAAATCAAATAAATCCTTTGACAAATAGTTGTAAGGTAAGCAGGGTAATGAGTTATATATTTTTTCAAAGTTCATGTGAAAAGGTGGTTGATAATAGGCAGAACTTCCTGGTCACAAACATGGTGTTATCTCCTGCACCATCGGCACCTATTGAAATCTCTGATGGCAAGGTCAGGTAACAAAAATTTGCCACTTCATCCATTCACCAAAGAACTCCATAGAGCAGCAGATCAGTTTTCAGGCTCATATCTAGAGTTGATAGATGATGATATTTTCAATTCAGAGTGTTAATGCTGACATGCCAACTGGTATCTTGGAACAGGCTCTTTTTTTTTTTTTACTTTAGCAAACAATGTTTTTGCATTTAGATTATAGAAAGATACTAACGGGACAATGGTCAAGCCGGCCCAACCGGAAGCCATTGATGGTTCCAAAATGGCCATTATGCCTGCACACCACAAAAAGACTAAAACTAGCCTAAAGAAAGAAGAAGTCCTTAAAACTCTCAACTTACCAGATATGGAAGGTGGCATTGAAGGCATTAGTTTTCTCTAGTTTTTCATTGTGGTTGTGGATAAACTTTATTTGGTCTTCCATGCTGCAATAAAAATTTTGCTATGAGTAAAAATATATAGAGAGACACTTAACAAGCACCTCATAAATGATTTTTTATTAAAATCTCATTATACTAAAATGTTCAAATATCACCATGTTCTACATATGCTCTTCTCTTAATCTGCCAAACAAAACTGAATTACTGTAAAACCTCCCATGATTTACTACCAACTTGAACATTTCTCAAATAAAAATGACAAGTTCTAATACAATCAACAACTATCCATTTTCAAAAAGTAACCTCGCTTGTCAGACGAACAGGAAATTCATTTGAGCATTCCAAATTTGTTAAAGCTGGCGCCTTGTGCCATTTGCTCTTACCCAAATTTATGAGATTGAATAACGATCCTTAGTTTTTAACTCCAAGCAAAATGTCCATCAATATTAGCTATCAAATTTTGTTGTGGTGTATAGAATAAATAACCTGCGAAGCTGATCCTTAGCCTTGGTCAGGTGATAGCTGCCCTCGGTTCTCTTGGACCACAGAGTACGGTCCTTCTCCTCCAGCTTCTTTAGCTCTTCCTTCTTCTCTGAGATCTGGACGTTGAGCTCTGCAGACCTCTTCTCCCCGGCTTCCAGCTCGCGGATCAGCTGAAGCTCTTGCTCCTGGAGCTGTCCCCAACAGGAATGTTAGTAATCCTAAGTACACATTCATGTTGGGTTTGACTGCTTATAAAACACCATGTTCACTTGTAGATACAGTTCAACTTTTGCACTTAAAGAGCTATTTGTACTCATTGGTAGAATTGAACTTGTGCAAGAATCAAGGACTAGTAGAGCATCTAAAACAATCTGCGAAGTGAATATATTTTTATCATTAAATTGTTACTTCCTGGTGAAAGAGAGAAAATGTGAACAGTTTCTATCAAGATAGAATCAAAGACAATAGGCCAACTATCCCATTCCTCGCAGCAAATTCAAATCTACAAATCATTTTAAACCACTCTTACGGAGACAGTAATTCCCCCCATCTATTAAGGCCTTCAGGAAAAACCAATCTATGAGACCTTAACAGTAACCTTGATAAAGAGGTTTTTTTTTTTGCTTATCCCTAGTACACGTGGTACAGGCCATGATAATCATGGTGGGTAGATGTTGGCGACTGCTTTTACTGTAAGTGCACCACATGTCTACACATGTGAAAAGCAGTTTGACTTTGCACTTACAAATGTACCAGAGCCCCGTTTGGTTACTTGCACTCACTGGTGTGTTGGACTTTTGCAAGAATCGGGGGGTCATTGGGGCCATTGATAAAGAGATTGTTTGTTTGTGTGTGTGTCAAGTTGGGCAGGCAACCTTGACCTTAATAAAGGGAAAACTGTAATACACACACAAGGTAATAAGACAGAATCCAAATAAATAGTGTGTGAGGTGTTTGTCACCATCATGAGACAACAGTGAGGTTTTACTCTCTACAGTACCCACATGCTACAGTCAAATTCAATCACATCTAAACCAAATACTTAGATCTGTTATGTACAAAGGCAGCCTTGATGATCATTTGGATTTGATATTAGAAACATAAGGTATAACTAACCATATCGAATTAATTAACTGTGTGTGACATTTCGGTAACAGTGTTGTTAACATAATCACACAAAAGTGTTGAATGTATTTATCATTCAATATTCAGATATCATTCAATACTTTTGTCTGATGATGGCCAATGCTTTTACCGAAATATCATACACATAAAATTTATAGATTTGGATATGTTCTTGTTGTATTATATAACTTTAGGGGATAATAGTAAATTGGATAGAAATTAAATCTTTTTCAACTTTAAACCCTGTTGTTGTTGTTGTTGTTTCTTATCCCCTTGTGTAAAGATTACATGAATTCCAACTTTAAACCCTGGTAAACAAAATTTGTTTTACACTCTTTAATGGAGTTACTTCTGCTTTCCAACACCTAGCCAGCGAGCTTGTGCATGCATCCTGCTGACCAAACATAGCAATAGTGTTTATTGTACACGACAGTCCCAGAGAGGAACCAGCATTGCCTTGGTGGAAACAGGGTAGAATTAGCAGGATAATAACACACACAGTTAAAACATAAGAAACGGACAAAAAAGTTATTATATAGTGATATTCAAATTAAAATTTGTGTATCAACATTTTTTATCTTCTATTTTCAGCCTCTCTTATAAGAAACCCTCTTTTTTCATATTTAAATTTAAAAGAGAGACAAAAACATGTGCTTCCATATATTCCAGATATGTGAAGAAAGAAGAGATATAATTAAGCACTCTAAAACAGATTTTTAAAATATTTTATAAACCCTAGCTTTGTAACAAAAATGTAGAAAACTTTCTTTAAGAATATTAAACAAGGTAATAAGTCCAAATCCAAATGAATAAATAACAGCATTGTTACCAAAACATCACACACTATTTATTTGAATTTGGTCTTATTTTCTTATATTTATAATCTATAATCCAAATTGTGTTTATCATTTAATACTATTATTTTAAACTATGGAATAAGATGAGCTAAGGCATGATTGAAGGCCATAGTTTTAGAGTTAGCCTATCACACTTGTTTCACACATTAGATTACTCCATGGTGTTTGAGTTACCAACCTGCTTCAGTTCTTCAGAAATGTTCTCAATATCTTTGTCTGTCAGGGTTTCTGTGTATTTCTCCAGGAACTTTCTGCAACCACATATGGAACTGTAGGAAACTATTTATTGTAAGATTGGGAGCAATTTCACAGAGATAGTTTGGGTAAATGTGGTTAACAATGGGGATTTCATACAAAAGAGTTAACAATGGGGATTTCAAACAAAAGAGAGTTAATGGAGACTTCAAACAAAAGAGAGTTAACAATGGAGCCTTCAAACAAAAAAAAAAAAAAGAGTTAAAAATGGAGCCTTCAAACAAAAGAGAGTTAACAATGGAGCCTCCAAAAAAAAGTTAAGAATGGCGCCTTCAAACAAAAGAAAGTTAACAATGAGCCTTCAAACAAAAAAAAAAGAGTTAACAATGGAGCCTTCAAACCAAAGTAATTTAACAATGGGGATTTCATACAAAAGAGAATTAACAATGGGGATTTGATACAAAGGTGAGTTAACAATATAGTCAACATTCATAAATTAAGATTGAATGTTGGTAATTTTATCACTCAATATGATAACTACTGTTGGGTCTCGCATCAGGTTTGTATATTTGGCTTAAGAATTTCATCCACTTTCTTAAAACTCTCAATCAACTGATCAATGACTTGTTCATTAGGTGATTTTATTATCGTCCCTTTCTTTGTATTGATAATTTTGGTAATTTTCGCTTTATTCCCTTCCTATTGCATAGCGGTTCGGCATAATCACTTACTTTTTGGTGAATGGAATATATAATTAGACTATCAATAGCTGTAATTATTAAAGTTTATTCTCTCTCTGATTGCCTGCCCTCCCTTCTGAATAGATTTATCTATTCTGATTTTGACTGTTTCGGCATATATATCTTTATTAATTTTAGCTATTTTGTCAAGTCTCCCTTGATATAATTAAAGTTAGTCTCTAAACATTCTCTCCTGTATTTTGTTTACATTCTGGTCTAATTTTATCAGTTCAGATACACTATTCTCAAACTGCTTTATTGTTCCTTCCAAGTAACCTATGTCAATGACCTATGAAACAAAATGAGTCAGAAAATATCATTCCAATAGCCAAGGAAAAAAGTTAGCAATATAAAACTATTTTAACAATTTATTGATACTATATTGTCATATCCATTTTTTTATCTCTGATTATGCACTTGCTCTTGTAACCCTATTTTCTCGGATTCGAAATTTTAAAAAAATGTTTAACATATGTGATAGATGATTGTATAAAAATAGGTTAAGGAGCAGCTATAAGATGAGATATGGGTGATAACGAGTGAAAGAGTATCTTCTAATCAAGTAATTAAACTCTGCTGACAGCAAAACCCATTTTATTGGAATTAATATATGAACTGAACAAATTGATTTTTGAATTTGTAATTGAAAAAAAAATTGTTTTCTAAAAGTAACAATAAAATTAAATCCTTTACACATTCTGTGTTAACACTCTCATAAGCATGAGGTTATGTCAATGACACCAAAGTGATCATTGATGTGCAGCATTGTCGAGGGCCAACAGCCCCAAAACATGTGGTTTATTTTCTTGGTAATTTAAGAAAGACTTGGCCAATGCTGGAAAAAGTTTATTAACCATTACTCTGATAGATGGCATCTACATTCAGCAATACTTAGATGTAGGAGAAGTTTCACACCAAAATATTTTAAAAATTCCTGTAAAATAAAATCACAAAATTCCTTAGTTTTCTTCTAAATCTAATTCAAATATCTTCACGAGGCTCATATTCACATAAGAAATAAACTAAAAAGGTCTCAAAATGTGCATCACAATAAAACCATAATTAAAGATGACCAACCCCCATAGACCACAGATAGTAGCTGGAATGTTTCTGTAATCCAATAGTGGATATCAATGAGGAGAATGAATTCTCCACAACTAGGTATCATTTGACCATAACCTTCCAAGCAATTTATATGATTTCAAACACTGAAAATATTTCCACAACATTGCAATGAATATCATTCACCCTCGTCCAGTGTGAAGTAAATTGAACACCTAGAAGGCATCAAATATTTAAAAGTAAAGTTGTACTTTCATAAGTGAGAGCTTCGTCATTTTTCCTTAACACCCAAGTCATGAGTCAAAGCTCAACAAAAAATAAATAAATACAGAATTCCTTTTTTTACATAAAAAAAAAAATATATATATATATATATAGAGCATATGATCATTAATATATCTTTTAAGTTGAATGTGAATATCTACGCAGGATATAGCACATGTGTGTTTTTTGTAATATAAATAATGAAATATATTTTAAATGGAACTAAATCTTATAAATGGAACAGCAATGGGTTGCCCAACCAGCATGATTGTAGCAAATGTTGTTATGGCATCAGTAGACAATCCTAATCAAAAAGGAATTAAATTTTGGAAGAGTTATAAAAGAAAAATTTGATGCCAGACTGAATAAATCTTGAAGGAGGGAAAGAGTTTAAAAAGAAGAAAGTTTAGTATCTTTGGATGTGCAATTAACCAGAAAAAAATGATAGTTCTATTAAGACCAGTAATTTTATAGAAAATTATATTTTTTAAATAATTTTTTTAAAAAATATTCAAAGAATATATATTCTTAATATATAATAAGAATTCTGTTATCATTTTCAATTATTTTTTATTGTAGAGTTTTGGCTCATCATTTGGGTGTTATGAAAAATTTTAAAGACCATGTAAAAATGTGGCTTTGCTTCAAAATAGTTCCATGTCTTCTACTTGTTTAATTTGTTTCACATCTGCCAAAGGTGAAAATTCACGCTGAAATGTCATTAAAACGAAGATATATTTCCATCTGGCTGTCTCTCCATTCAAATATAAATATGCTGACATATGCCATTAATCTTTAACTAATTATTCCATTTTATAAAGGAAAAATTCTCACAAAAACTGGAATGAAATAAATTGAGAGGGCCTGCCTCATTAGTGGTGAGCTCTGTGGTTTTCAGTTCAATTTACTGATCACTACAATATTACTGTAATGTCCAATTTGCTTAAATAGTCTGCATTTATTTATTTACTAATATGATAGCATGAATCATTTCATAAAAAAAACTCAAAATTTCTAAAACCTTAGATCACATACTGTAAAGTTGCTAAAATGTAGCCACATGAGAAATATATTTATTAGGTGGAAGATGTCTGAAGAAGAGCCATTGAAAGCTTACATTGGTTAGCAGTAGATGGTGAAATAAAGAAACTTTGCTGTATGTCGACTCCATTGTTACCAATACCTTGTTTAACAGCAATTTAGAGTTAGGAATCAAGAGCTGAGATAATATTTAGAACAAACAAAGTGTTTGGTTAACTCACTTGTATTGGTGCCGGTCGTCATCTGCAGCCCGCAGCTGGGCATCCATCTGATCCAGCACAAAGTCAGTGCACTCCTCGCAGAGCGGGTGGTCCACGGTGGAGGTGTCTGTCAGGAGGTCAAAGAGGTTGGCACACCACCGGACATTGTGGCTGATCTCTCTGTTCTCCAGGCCCACCATCATGAACTCCTGGCCATTGTCCCCGTACCTGCACACAACATACACTTCTGTATTCACCAGTGCATACACCAGGTATGGGCCATGATTTCATGGTGAGTTGCAAGCAGTTTGTAACTGCTTTTGCTGTAATTGTATCACAGGTAGAAAACAGTTTGACTTTTTCCTCAGCCCTGTGAGGTTTCACTAGTGGGATTGAACTTGGGAAAGAAATATAAGCTATTAAAGCATTTTTTTGGAAAAAGTGTGCAATGTGAGATTCAATTTCAAGTAATGGCTGTTGAAAATGAATTTTGAATGTAACAAAGGGAAAAAGGCATCTTCTGATTGTGCAAATGAAGGCTTGTGCAATCTAACGGAATAAATATCAACTAATCATTCATTTTTCACCAATATTCTGGAATAGTTTATTTTGCTATTGCAAGCCATCAGAAACTTTCTGTTACATGATCAGGAGATGCCTTTTCTTACATTTATCAACTGATTTCTGTGCAATTTCACTTTTTGTACATTTTATATATTTATAATGGAAAAGTGACATTAGACATAATATTTTACCCCCCACATCAGGTCAAGAAGCCCATCTGGCAAACACACAGTCACTCACCTGCTGGGGGGTATGGAACGCCGGGAAGTGCTGTCTGACTCCTGAAAGAAACAAAGATATTATCTTCACTCCACTAACTAGAAAACTGCACCCAAGTTATACATCCTGATAAATACCTTTATTTCTACACCCCAAAGCCACTAAATAATTACAAATTTCTTAATAAGTCACTAATAAAATGGCATTTGTTTAAAATATTATTGCAGCATTCACAAGCCAGCCTGGGGTTTCAGGTTGTTTAAATCTTCCAGTTTACATATATGAGCTGTGCATGCCATCATACAATCACTGGAAATCCTGTACAGCCTGACTAAACAGAAATAACTGGCCTAAGTTATAAAATTACCAATTTTCTATACAGTTTAACTTCTTCAATTCAACACCCCAAGAGATCATAATTTTCAATTGAATTAAAGTCAGTGTTAAATCATAGTTTGTTAAAGTAAATATCCCAATTGGAATTTGAAAACAACAAAAAAACAGTTTAAATAAAGTATATGTTGAATTATAGTCAGTTGATTGATAGAGGTTATACAATATTAAGGCAAAATTTGAATTATAGATTATAAACATAAGGTAATAAGACCAAATCCAAATACAATAAAACCCCGCTAATACGAACCTGCGATAAAGCGAACCTTCCCTTTAAACGAACCAAAGGCAATTCCATTCCATTGAAAATATCATCGTTAAAACAAACTTTGTGATTTTTAAAATAGCGAACTACCCTTATAACGAATCTAATTTTAAGTCCCAAAATAATAAAATCTATTTAAAATACTAGACTTATAACGAGCTTAAAATTGTAATTAATAAATTTCAAAATAACAAAATTTTGTGATTTCAAAACAATGAATTTAGGAACATTGTTCACATTTACGTTATATTTTTGCCACATGTTTTATAAACATTTTTACAAATTATACTTTTATTGAATAGAGTATCTTTGCATCCAACAAGTTTGAAATAGAAAAAAAAATGCAAATGGCTTCCAAAATAAAGAAAAAAAAAAGCAAAGAAAGAAGTTCTAAAAACCAAAATCTATTACTAGAAAAAAGTCATTATCAAATCTTTTCAAAGTGAAACAACATAGGAAAATTTTCAGAACATGTTAAAATAATAAAATATAACTTTTATAAGAGATGAAAATAGAAGGCTATTATAAATAGTTAAAAATGATTGGGCCGTCTCACGGGCCACAAACAAACCAACTAGCTATGAACATCATTTGTTGGTTGGAAGTTTGTTTGGAAAAGATACTGCTACATCAACCTTTTTTTTTCCCCCAACATTTCATTGACTCTGTCAATCATTCCCCCATGAAAGAGAGTCCCTGAAACATCAGGAAGAAAAATTGGTTGATTTAGCAGCATCTTTTCAAAATCACAACTCTGTCAAAACTATAACCAAGATTATATTTACACATGTTCCTCAAATTGTTTAGCACCTTCGACCCGAGAGATGCGAATTCGCGTCCACAATTTTCAAAATAAAATATAATATTAAATACCAAAATCGCGCCCACCGGACTATTTTCCCAAACCTTCTTGCCTAGCTATCATCAGTGGGTTGTGGGGGATATCAGCTGACCCAATCTACCTGTAAAACGTCGGCAAGGATGCGAATTCGCATCCCTCGGGTCGAAAGTGTTAAAAATATGGAGATGAGTAAGGTGTATAGTAACATAAGGATATCCAGCCCAGTTTATAGGCAAATATTTTTTTCAAAACACCAGAAAGTCTAAGAACCTAGTAGATCCACCTACAATAGCATAGCTAATATATTTCACAAGAATGGAATCAAAACTTAATGCATCAACCCCCCTGAATTTGAAACATGTCTTAGAAGTCCCATCACAAAATATGTTATTCATGTAAGCACCTTAGAGAAGAAGAAGGCAATCATTTCAGTACAATGCAGGGATTGTGAGTATGTAGGAGAAACAAGCTGCACCAATGGGTTAAAATAACATCAAATATCAAAAATAGGAACAGTATAAATCAAGAACTAGTCTAGTGTCTATTGTAGTAGACCTTAGTCTAGTTTCTATTGTAGTAGACCTTAGTCTAGTGTCTATTGTAGTAGACCTTAGTCCAGTGTCTATTATAGTAGACCTTAGTCCAGTGTCTATTGTAGTAGACCTTAGTCCAGTGTCTATTGTAGTAGACCTTAGTCCAGTGTCTATTGTAGTAGACCTTAGTCCAGTGTCTATTGTAGTAGACCTTAGTCTAGTGTCTATTGTAGTAGACCTTAGTCCAGTGTCTATTGTAGTAGACTTAGTCCAGTGTCTAGTGTAGTAGACCTTAGTCCAGTGTCTATTGTAGTAGACCTTAGTCCAGTGTCTATTGTAGTAGACCTTAGTCCAGTGTCTATTGTAGTAGACCTTAGTCCAGTGTCTATTGTAGTAGACCTTAGCCTACAGCATACTCTAGTATATCCAAGTTTGATGCTTACAAAAACCATATTACAGAAAAATTATACATAAATATAGTTTACTTTCTTGTTTCCTATTGTAGTAGACCTTAGTCCAGTGTCTATTATAGTAGACCTTAGTCCAGTGTCTATTGTAGTAGACCTTAGTCTAGTGTCTATTGTAGTAGACCTTAGTCTAGTGTCTATTATAGTAGACCTTAGTCCAGTGTCTATTGTAGTAGACCTTAGCCTACAGCATACTCTAGTATATCCAAGTTTGATGCTTACAAAAACCATATTACTGAAAAATTATACATAAATATAGTTTACTTTCTTGTTTCCTATTGTAGTAGACCTTAGTCCAGTGTCTATTATAGTAGACCTTAGTCCAGTGTCTATTGTAGTAGACCTTAGTCTAGTGTCTATTGTAGTAGACCTTAGTCCAGTGTCTATTATAGTAGACCTTAGTCCAGTGTCTATTGTAGTAGACCTTAGCCTACAGCATACTCTAGTATATCCAAGTTTGATGCTTACAAAAACCATATTACAGAAAAATTATACATAAATATAGTTTACTTTCTTGTTTCCTATTGTAGTAGACCTTAGTCCAGTGTCTATTATAGTAGACCTTAGTCCAGTGTCTATTGTAGTAGACCTTAGTCTAGTGTCTATTGTAGTAGACCTTAGTCTAGTGTCTATTATAGTAGACCTTAGTCCAGTGTCTATTGTAGTAGACCTTAGCCTACAGCATACTCTAGTATATCCAAGTTTGATGCTTACAAAAACCATATTACTGAAAAATTATACATAAATATAGTTTACTTTCTTGCTTCCTAGGACATCATAAATCATGGTGGGAAGATTTTTTTCCATTTAATTATCCTTTGTCTTCAGACCAAACCATTAAATCTGTGTTCATTCAATTTAGAAATGAAGGGGTGTAGAAAATGACACCTCTTGTAATGGACTCCCACTTGGGGCCAAGTGGAAATTGATGTTTTACATCAACAAATTTAACCTTCTCAAGATATTCTGTGCACAGTCTGGCAGAAATGTCTGTAGAGGGATTGTAGCTGCTCTTACTCTACTCCTCATTTGTTTACAGTAGGCAGCACTTACAGAGATACCTAGCCCTGGTGCATGTATGTCAAAAAGTATTTTCATGGAAGAGTAAACGAGAGAAAATAAGTGGGAACTTACCCTATCAGATATGTCCATCCAATCTGAACCATTGTTCTCTGGAACTACACACACACAGGAAAGCTACATGTTAGAGAGTGTGGAAGAGGATCAAAGTGGTTGACATAGGTGGCCATAAGTCCACAGGACCTAGCAAAACACCAGTGAATCTGATACAGAGCTATGTGAAATGAATGCAGCGCAAGAGATGGTGGCGGGCTAGAGATTTCTGCATTCTTGATGAATCATATCTGGGCCCTGTATATTCTACTCTTACTACTTAGCTTACCAAGTACTAAGCCTAAAACATTCTGTAGGCCATTCCAAGGTGATCATTGTAACTGAGAATGTCCCCATTAGAGGTGTAGAATAAAACTGCCCAAAATGCCTGCCCCATTTGCTTGATCCTTAACCTTTGTGAATTCACAAATAACTTGTCTTAATATAATACAATCTTCTATATATAGAAAAATGAATACATAATATTAACACAGGGGGTCGGTGGAAGGCTGGTTAAACCGTTTGGTTTTAGACCACTAGGACCCGGGTTCGATTCCTGCATTGGACACTTTTTTCTGTTAAAAAAAAAAAAAAAAAATGCTCCAATGGCCCCCGATTCTAGCAAAAGTCCAACCCCACCAGCGAGTGCAAGTAACCAAACGGGGCTCTGGCATTTGTAAGTGCAAAGTCGAACTGCTTTTCACATGTGTAGACATGTGGTGTGCTTACAGTAAAAGCAGTCGCTAACTACCCACCATGATTGTACCACATGTACTAGGGATAAGCAAAAAAAAAAAAAAAAACATTCATGTGCTTAAACCCTTTCATTTTCTAAATATAGATGGCATGATAAAGTACAATTTGGATTATAGATTATAATAAAAATAAAGAAAATAAGACCTAATCCAAATATACATTTACTCTTTTGTCTGATGATGGTGACAATGTTATTGCCGAAACGTCACACACTAATAAATTATTTGGATTAGGTCTTATTTTATTTTTTTATTAAAATATAGATGGCGTATTATTGCTTTGTGTTAATTTATGCCTAACACTGGCCTTGTCCTTATTGTTTGCGGAAGAGCATTGCTCGATGCAAATATTTATATGTAATTCTACTGTCCTATAAGCTTATGTCCATAGTTTTCTTAAATACCACATTCCTGAGATTCCACCCTTCAGTGAAATATATACAAGCAGAATCTTACAATACAGTATTAGAGCTCTAAAAAGCGATCTGGTAGATTAAATTGGGGAAACTGCCGGGAGGGTTCCCCACTGATTATCCAAGCCCTCCCAATATTTTTTCATTGCAGTAAGGACAGTAGAAGTTTGTTTTGTTTATAAAAGAAATATTTGTGTTTAAATCCTTTCATTTTCCATATATAAATGGCGCGTTATTGCTTTAAGACAATCTTCTATAACTAAGAGTGAAGCAGAATTTGTCCTTGCTATCTTAAACTTTTCCTTATACAGTAAAACCCCTCTATAGTGAACCCCAATGGGACAGAGCTTTTGGTTCACTATAGCCACAGTTTGGCTATTTTTTTGTACTTTTCAAAATTTTTAGACCACATAATTAAAGGACAGCCATACACACAAGAAGAGGCTGCCTCTTAATAGTGGTCACTTTATTTTAATTCCCTTAATTGACCAATTTCCTTATATTAATACTGAATAATAAAAGAAATTATTTGATGATAGGTTCTTCTATCATTAGCATACATGTAACTCTATGTCTAATTTAAAAATCAAGACAAATCCTAGGCAAAGTTTTATTAAATATATATTCAAAGATAAAAAATGATTTTAAAACATCTTTATCACATTATATAATACAATGTTTATTTGAAAAAATGGCTCTAATACCTCGTTGCTTCAAAGCACTCTTCAAGCATTGCACCTTTCAAATAAAGTTAATAAGTGTTTTTCTTCCATTTCATGTTTCCATATATTCTTCTTAAGTCTAGATTTCCTTTTGTTTTGAGCCTGTCATGCAAACCATTGCTAGCTTTAAAATCGCCAAGGTTCCTCCTTGTAAACAATTTTTAATAGCCTTATATTTTATCTCTTATAATAAAAAAGTTATATTTTCTTATTTTAACATGTTCTGAAATTTTGCCTGTGTTGTTTCACTTTGAAAACTTTTGAAAATGACCTTTTTTTTTCATTTTTTTTTTTAAGTAATAACGTTTTTGTTTTTAGAATGCCTTTATTTTCTTTATTTTGGAAGCCATTTGCATTTTTTCTATTTCAAGTGTAAAAATTTATACAACATACAGCAAAAATAGAATGTAAATGAAAACAAACAATGCCGCTAAATTTGTTTTGAAATTGCAATCTGTGAGCTGAAACATGCTCAAAATTTTGTTTCAATTTTTTTAATTACAGTTTTAAGTTCGTTATAAGCATAGTATTTTAAATAGATTTTATTATTTTGGGACCTAAAATAGGTTCTTTATAGGGGTGGTTCGTTATATTAAAAATTGCTAAGTTCATTATAACAATGGTATTTTCAATGGAAAGGAATCTGGAATCGCCTTAGGTTCGTTATAAGAGAAGGTCTTTGCCGGTCCCAAGCCCGGATGAAAAAGGAGGAGAAGCAGTAACAAGCTCGCTAAAAAACCTGGGCTCAGCTGGCCTGGCTGATAGTACCCTGTAAGGGCTCCTGATCCAGGGATACAGGATGAGCAGCGTTTGTACTCCATGTTAGGAGCGGCTGCACATGGCGTCTGTTCCTCATGTCAGAGGCGGCCATTTCTTTTGGAGCTAAGTCGGCTTGCCACTGAGTAGTGCTCCCAGTCTTAATGACAAAGGCAGACGCATTTTACTTTACCCAATCATGATGGTTGTCAAATCTCCCCACTATGCTGCATCGGCCGTCGCGCAGAATAATCAGGGCTGCGTCTGGAGTTTAGGCAGAGGGCTTCATTCGAAAAATTCCCTACAGTCTCCCAATGCCAAATTAAATGTTCTTCAATGCAACATCAATGGCATACCTACTAGTAAGAGCAAGGTTAAACTGGACAAGGTATTATCACTGGCGGATTCCAAAGGCGCTAATATCATTTGTCTGCAAGAAACCAAGCTTTAGCCCAACCACCTTTTTAAGGTAAAGGGCTTCAAAATACTGAGAAAAGACAGGCCTTCAGCAGATGGAGGAGGAGGGCTCCTGACCCTCATCAAAGACCTTTCCTTTGAAGAAATTGACACTCCTTCAACAACCCATACTGAACTACAGGCCTTCAAAATACACCTACCCAATCAGAGACACCTAACAATTGTGAATACTTATCACCCACCCCAAAAACCAGGCCCAGAACTAGACTTAGTTGCACACCTACTTGACCCCAATATACTCATCCTTGGAGACCTCAACAGCAAGCATCAATCTTGGGGCTGTTCCCTCAACAACACTGAGGGCTCTATCCTCAGCACCTTCATTGATGACAACAACCTCACAATTGTGTCCCATGGTTCTACCTACATCTCTCACTCCTATGGAACTCCACAAACACTAGATCTCACCATCACCTCCCCATCTATGCAACAGTTCATAAAAAACAGCACCCTGAAAAGCATCGGAAGCGACCATCTTCCTCTGCTAACAGAAATCTCCACCTCCACTTCCCTCCCAAAATCTTCACAAAGACTTTTCTGGAACTAAAAGAAAGCCTCCTGGAATTCATTTAAAACATTGTTAGATAGTCTTCTCAGCAAAATCCCACCAAATTCCTCTTTGGAAGACAGGTGGAAGAACTGGAAGTCTGCAGTCCAATTTCTGCCAAACAAAATATCCCCAGAGGAAACAGAAAATTCTACATTCCTGGATATAGAGAGGTACTAGATCTTTTGAAAGATAAAATAGAAGATAGGAACCAAGTTTACCAAGACCTCATTGAGAACAACAACACCCTCCTCATCAGGGATTACAATCACCTTGCTGCAAAAATTAAGCTTAAGGCCGACCAAATCAAACAGAATAAGTGGATTGAACTCTGCTCTTCAATTGACCCAAAAACCAGCGACACGAAACTATGGAGACTACTACATGCCCTCAATCAGGACACTCCATCTCACAGCAGCTCAAATACCTTCAAGGATAATTCTGGAAATCCCCTCACAGACAAATACAGCATAGAAATCATTTTGCCCACCATTACAGCTCCACCGCAAAACTTAATTTTAATTTACAGGATAAAATAATAGGTAGAAAATCTAGGCTCACCAGAAACCTTGCAAAATCCAAACCCAGCCACAACATTTTCAGTAAACCTTTTCAAGAGCATGAACTGGACGAAGCTTTAGGTCATCTTGACCCTACAAAAGCTCCTGGTCCAGACAACATCACTGGACCCATGTTGAAAAACCTCAGTTCCCATGCCAAACTAGAACTCTTAAGCATTTTCAATTACAGTTGGAGCTTGTCTACCTTCCCTAAAAAGTGGAAACATGCCACAATTATCCCCATCCACAAACCAGGCAAGCTTGAGAACCACCCAACCAACTACAGACCTATCTCTCTAACCTCTATTCCCTGCAAAATCATGGAACACATGATTCTCAATAGGTTAACTTTTTATCTTAACCTCAACAACCTACTAGACCCTCATCAAAGAGCTTTTAAAAAATATCAAAGCACAGAAGATTCAATCTTTTATTTTGTTCAACAAATCCAGGACAGCTTCCAACATAAACCTACAGAATCCACTATAGCAGCCTTCATCGACCTTTCCCAAGCCTTCGACAGAGTCTGGAAGGAAAAGCTAATTCTCAAACTCGACGAACGGGTTAACTTCAACAACATCAAATCAAAAACCACTCATATTTACCAAGGTCTACCCCAAGGATCAATCCTAAGCCCTATTCTCTTCAATATTTACCTAAATGATGTACACACTTTTATCAAACCGCCAGCTAAAATTGCCCTTTACGCAGATGACAATCATCTGGGTCTCCAAAAACAACCTCTCCGATGCAGAACAATCTCTGAATAAAGCCATGAAAAATCTACAAAAGGTAACTTAGAAACTAAAATTATCCATCAACATCAGCAAATCTGAAATCGGCCTCTTCACCATCAACAACCACCTTCGCCACTGGATCCCAAATATTTTCTTAAATAATTCAAAACTTCAATATTCAGATTCCCCAAGATATCTTGGTGTCACACTCTACCCTGCGCTCACTTTTAAAAAACATATTGACACCATGATAAGCAAAGCCAAAAATAGGCTCAAAATCCTGAAAAAAATATCAGGCTTAAACTGGGGTGCAAATGCCAATATCTTACGCACAATGTACCTTGCACTCGTAAGACCTATTTTGGAATATGCTACACCAGCCTGGATCAATGCAAGTAAAACTAACCTATCCAAAATAGACAGAATCCAAGCAAGCGCAGCTAAAATCATCAGCGGACTTTGAAGCTCCTGCTAAATCGCATTGCTGAACTCGAATCCAACCTTCTTCCCCTGCACCTAAGGAGAAAAATCTGCTTTTCAAAATTTATAACAAAAAATATTAACTCTCCAAAAGAACATCTTACAGGAAAATTTATTAGAAATTGGGTCCCAAACCAAAGATTAAAACGCCCCACTCCTCTCAACATGGCTCACAACTCTAATCTTTTAGACATCCAATTAATCCCAAGCACAGAACTTCTTATCCCCCACACAAAACTCGCAACAAACTTATCTGTTTCCCTCATCTACCAGACAATCCCCACAAACATGAAATTCAGCCAGAATTACTTAAAGCTCTTGGCCTCCAAATCATTGAGGAAAATAGCTCCCTCTTCGACATCACAATTTACACTGATGGTAGCCAACTTGAAACTGGACTGTCTGGCAGTGGAATTGCTATCTACAAAGATAAGATCCTGGAAAAAATCTCCCTCTCCTACCCTAGACATCTTTCAGTTTATAAATCAGAACTTTCTGCTATAGATACAGCTCTAAAAGACATCAACATCAACTCGCCAAGCAAAATAATAATCTACTCTGACTCAAGAGCAGCCATTTATACCCTTCAAAGCTGCTTCTCCAGTCAAGAACCTCTCCTCAAGAGCATTGCTAAGTCTGTAAACCGACTCCCAGCCAACAGCTCAGTCACAGTGCAATGGCTTCCGGCTCACGTTGGAATTCCTGGTAATGAGCTGGCAGACTCTCTGGCAAAGGCTGGAGCTCTTGGCCTACCTGAAGCAAGAGAATCTACCACCCAACTAGACGAAAGAGACCTCCTCCGTACCATCAAAACCCAATGCCTGCAGGAATGGAAATCTGATGCTGCACATGACTGGTACAGAGCAGGAGGGACAAGCACCGGTTCTGTCCTCCCAAGAGAACAACAGTCTTTGATTTCCAGACTTAAGTCTGGTCATCTACGGACAATGACTTTCCAGAATGGTTGCAAGGTTTTCCCACTATGTACTAAGTGCAATTCTCAGCCTGCAACCCCAAGACATATTATTGACTGTATTGACTCATCCATTGATGAACTTTACTCTTCCCCGGCAGACACCATCAAGAGTCTCAAGCTTTACAGGCTTGATACCTTAGTGTGATTGAGTAGAGATAAGAAAGAAGAAGATAAGAGAAGGTTCGCTATATCCGGGGTTCTATTAGCGGGGTTTTACTGTATATCTAAGGAGATTATTAATCAAGAAACAATCTCCAATGAACAACCAACCCCACCTCCAGGAGAGAGTTTTCTGGGAATTCTTTCATGAGAGGTTCTACTCTGTGTACTCTTCAAAATAAACAACTTTTTCAATACATCTGATAAGTTTACAAATACAGAGGGTGTTCACACTTATAGGGGAAACAAGTTTTATTATAAAATATTAAAAATTAACACCATATTTGAAATTTTTCAAATGTTCTATTTGAAAGCCCTTTTGTTTATTTACAGAACGGCACCTGATTTTCCACGATAGCAGACACTTTCTGATCATGGTCATACTCAAAAGATCCCATTCTTCCTTTACCACTTTCCAGAGCTAATCTTACCTATTTGGACATAATTAAAATATGCAAACAAGATGATATCAACATTTCTAAAAAAGGTATTCTATATACAGTTACGAGCGTCATTCCTCATCGGCCTCTGTCACCGTTTGCTTTTTTTTTTGGAATGGCGCCCTCCTATTGGTTGGCTACGGTCACGCCACCTTTGCCCCCCACCCCCCCATCATGCCTACCCACTCGCTCTTTCGTTTTTGTAACTATTGGTTTGGAGCGGGTCGCTCTTTAAATAAATGCATATATTAGTTAATAACTAAATGGAATCCTCTCTTTCCTTTTCCCAGTATGAGACGCCTACGGAAGCCAACAGTACATAGACAGATAAAGCACATAGGCTATAGTTATTAACTAATATATGCATTTATTAAAGGCACCAAATTTATAATTTTAACAAATAGTATTTGGATAAAAACATTCAATCGGGTAAAACACGGGCGTTGCCCGGGTCATTCGGCTAGTTTATAATATTATTCACGACAAAAATATCAAGTTTTTATTCAAAGCACCTACGGAGAAATGGACAAAAGATTATCACCCTATATCTGTGAGAACTCCTGCAAATGTCAAAAAGTGAAAAAATATATTACAAAAGAAAATCCTATGCCACAAAGAGATATAGCCAAATTATTAGGAACATCAGTGTCAACAATAAATAAAATAATAAAGATTTAGCCCTAAAAACTACAAAAAAAACATGCGGTTCACAAATTGTTTCAGAGCCATATTCGTCAGCGACACACTATCAGCAGATATTTTTGTGAAAATTTCTTGGCTACTGGTATATCATATGAAGGAAAATTAAAAATAAGAAAAGTTGAAAGAAATGCCAAAATAAACTCGGAGTACTATCAAAACAACATTTCAGAACCTTTATTTTTAAATGATATTCCCTCTATCTATGGAAAACAATGCAACAAAGTCTGGTTTCACCATGATAATGCCACAAGTCATACCTCATCTTCAACCCAAGCTTATTTGGAAGATCTAAGGCAAAGAACAGGAATCAACACTATTCCAAAGAACAGAACCCCTGTAAAATCTCCTGATTTAGCACCGATGTATTTTCGCATTTTTGGATGCCTTAAAAGAGCACTTGGAAAGAGACACCCTAGGACAATTGAAGGTCTCTGGAAAGTGGTAAAGGAAGAATGGGATCTTTTGAGTATGACCATGATCAGAAAGTGTCTGCTATCGTGGAAAATCAGGTGCCGTTCTGTAAATAAACAAAAAGGCTTCCAAATAGAACATTTGAAAATTTTCAAATATGGTGTTAATTTTTAATATTTTATAATAAAACTTGTTTCCTATAAGTGTGAACACCCTCTGTACAATTAAATATGAAATTCCATCTGAAAGAATTTTATTGTAAATCTCCTCAATAGTTTATTGTATTATTGAAATTTTTATATTTATTATATATTCAATATAAAATATACTAGAAAGATGAAAGATAGAAACATACTTTTTAAAAAAATGCACATGACTCTGAAATATCCCCATTGTTGAGATTAAATTCACTAAAATTCCAAGGGTGAGAAAAAACAAAACCAGAACAAAGTAAATGAAGAAAAAGGTATCTCCTGATTGTGCAACTAAAAATTGCTGAAGTCTTGCGCCATTTGTCAAAATAAATATCAACTAATTGTTAATTATTCCAGAATTGGCTAACTATCCTTTCTTGCTTAATCAAGAATAACTAACCCGATAGGCATTTCATGATTTTTCAAGATGCCTCAAAAACCTGCTTTCTTTTTTTTTTGTCATTGAGATACAGCTTTGCACCATGCTGATGAGGGCCAACAGTCTTAAACGCGTACATGGTTAGCTTTTCTTAATTGATCAAAAAAAGGGTATTTGACTCATTTGAAAGTTGATATTTATTCCAACAGATAGTGCATGCCATCAGCAACTTTTAATTGAATGATCAGGAGATGGCTTAATTTATCCACCTGATCCCCCCGGTACAATTTCACTTTGAAAAGTAGTTTATTGATCCCTAGCACATGTGCTGTCTCAGGTAGAGATGGCAATGTTATCACCTTTCTGCGGGGGTTGGCTGGTTTAGGCAGAATGTTGCAGTGGAGAAGGTTAAACACAATTATTTGAAAATATGTTCAATACCTCAATTATTCAGTCTCCAGAGGCAACTAACTAAGCCAAGATACCTAAAGGGAATATGTTGTAACCAAATATTCTTCCTTTATTTAGCAATTTGAAAGTAGAAGGGCAGGTCTCTAGTTTCCACATCCGGCTCTGTGGACTCATTTCTGATAAATTGATGGAAGCCCTTCAACCTTGCCCCAAACTAGCGACTTCCCCCATGATCTAGTTGATATCTACTATAATATAAGCCTTGAGTATGTTAACTTAGTACCATCTATCAAAGAAGTAATACAAAATTTTAACAATACTTCTTTTTTTCTAAAATATGTATACAGTGGAACCTCCCTATAAAGGACACCTAATTGCAGAGCCAAAGTGTCCTTTAGGGAGAGGTGTCCTCTTACCGGAGAGTTGCTAAATTGTAAAAATGGTAATTTTTCAAATGAAAACTATCCTTTGTGGAGAGGTGTCCACTAGCGGTGTGTCCACTAATATTGAAATCTATTTCTACAGCCCACTTTAAATATATTTTAGAATAAAAGTAGTGTTGAAAAAAATTTTATAATCTATATCAATAGAGGGCACTAATTTAATGATATTTTAGATATTGCCTAACAGGCTTATTTGGGATTTTGTGGAAGAGCACTGCTCATGCATCTTCAATTTATATACATTCTACAGTCCTAGAGAGAAGCATATTTTCACCCTTTCATACGTCATCCAATCATATATAGACCATCACTCTTCATATTTTCACCCTTTCATACGTCATCCAATCATATATAGACCATCACTCTTCATATTTTCACCCTTTCATACGTCATCAAAAAAGTTAGAAATAGTAGATATTTCTCTTTGAAATAAATATTGATTTATCACAGAAAAGAAACTTATGCGGTGCAACTTTAAGTATTACTTTATAATCATACGCCGCAGTCCTTTATAATGTATTAGAAGCATATGTACATAGTGTTTGTTCAAAACACCAATTTACTTGTATTGTCAGTGCAGAGTATTTAACAGTCCAATAGTGTGGAAATTAATATGGTGACACAAATTGAAAGGTTAACCACTGAACCATACCCTCCCTCTTTTAATTTTTATTTATTGCTGAATAAGGACTGTAGAAACACAAGACCAAATCTAAATAAATAAATAGTGTGTGTTCTCTGAAATTTTGTACACTTATTAGAACCTGATGACAATGCAAGTTGACAAATTTTTAGAATCCGCAGTTGTCAGAATGGCCAGGAAAGGACAAATTTTCAAATTGCCTTTCAAATTTTTAGATTTAATTTTAATATGCTTCCAGATCACATAGAAGCATTAAAATTTTAACACTCACTCAGTCCAATGAACAATGCAAGTGTATAAATTTTCAGACTTCTGGATGGTCGGAGTGGCCAAGAATGAACAAATTTATATATTTCTTTTTACGTCTTATGTTACACCCCTTACAAGGAATTGACCAATCCGCCGCGAGCAGGCTTCCATTTATTTTAGGCCCAACCCCAATGAACTTATGATTCTAAGTTTTGTAAATTCATGACTAAAAACTAATTAAACAATTAATTGTTATAACGAACTTTGTGATTTTTAAAATAACGAACTACTCCTATAACGAACCTATTTTAAGTACCAAAATGATAAATTCTATTCAATATACTAGGCTTATAACAAATTAAAATTGTAATCTAAAAAATTATAAAACAACAAAATTTTGAGCATGTTTCAGCTCACAGATCGAGATTTAAAAACATTAAATTTAGCGGCATTGTTTGTTTTAATTTACATTATATTTTTGCTATATGTTGTATAAATTTTTACACATTATACTTTTTATTAAATAGAATATCTTTGCATCCGTCAAATTTGAAATTTAAAAAAATGCAAAATGGCTTCCAAAATAAAGAAAACAAAGGCATTTTAAAAACAAAAATGTTAATACTATAAAAAGAAAAAAAAAGGCCATTTTCAAAACATTTCAAAGTGAAACAACACAGGCAAAATTTCAGAAAATGTTAAAATAAGATAATATAACTTTTCTATTATAAGATATAAAATAGAAGGCTATTAAAAATTGTTACAAAGATGAATCAACCTCAACTTTTTCCCCGAGATCATACGTGTTATGGCTAAAAAAAAACATCCAAATAAATGGGCCCGTGATGAACAAAAATTATTTTTTTGCCATGAACTATGGTGATTTTAAAGCCAGCAATGGTTTGCATGACAGGTTCAAAACAAAAGGAAATCTAGACTTAAGAAGAATATATGGAAACATGAAATGGAAGAAAAACACTTATTAACTTTATTTGAAAGGTACAATGCTTGAAGAGTGCTTTGAAGCAACAAGGTGTGAGAGCCATTTTTTCAAGTAAACAATGTATTATATAATGTGATGAAGATGTTTTAAAATAATATTATATATTTGAATATATATATTTAATAAAACTTTGCCTATGATTTGTCTTGATTTTTAAATTAGACATAGAGTTACATGTATGCTAATGATAGAAGAACCTATCATCAAATAATTTATTTTATTATTCAGTATTAATGTAAGAAAATAGGTCAATTATGGGAATTAAAACAAAGTGTCCACTATTAAGAGGCAGCCTATTCCTGTGTGTTTGACTGTCCTTTAATTATAAGGTAAAAAAAAATTAAAAGTACAAAAAAAAAAAAAAAACCCAAAACCGTGGCTATAGTGAACCAAAAGCTCTGTCCCATTGGAGTTCACTATAGAGGGGTTTTACTGTATTTAATTTTCCCAATTTCATAATTTTAAAACATTTTTAAAACTTTTAGTTGGACTTTTTTTGAAATATAAAACCATGGATCATTTAAAATTGTTAAATAAAATACAAGTCAATAGAAATATTTACATTTTGTTAACATGACTAAAAATTACTTTTGCAAATTAATTTATTACTGAGGAAAAAATAACACGTATTCCAACAGCTTCGAAAATAAAAATCTGACGCCATATTCGTTAGTATTTCGTTTATACCTTATGTAATTGACTATATCATAAGATTTAATCATACGGTTTAAATTGTAATAGAATGAAAATATACGCTGGTTATATTTTAAATGTCATATTTCAAAATTTAAATATAAAATATTTTCTTGATCTATATAAAGTTTTATATTGTATATATTGTTTTGAAATTAATTTATTTAAATGTGTTGATTTTAATTTTCCTTACTCACTTGATAGTTCACTTGCTGTTTGTTCATCTAGTGGAGAAAAAGAAGAGTGAAGTTTCAACGGCTGTGAACATCTTTGGCAGACAAAATTAGCGGTAGTGTTTCTAGCATGCAAAGGCTCGACGTTAGCCGCAGCCATTTTAATTTACAAGTTTTAATATAATTTTATGTTAATACTGAAAACGCTACGAAAAACAACAAAGTTTAATAACAATCATCCCTATTTTGTTTTGTTCCTTTGTTGCCAAATTTTAATCTCCCTCATTTCCTCACACCCCCTCCCCCTTTTATTTACTTATTTATTTTATATATTTTTTGCTGTTATTGAATATTTATATTTGCCAAAACAATTGAACGGCAAAATATAAAATTAGCACAGTTAAAGACTTATAGATCGTGTAAAAAATAATACCGTGATATATTTTCAACACGAAATTTTAAAGATTATATATTTGACATTTTTATTGGTTAAAATTGAGAGAGGATATTAAATTTATGAAGCATATACTTTCATATAATGTTCACACACACAGAATTTGTAACTTATTTTAGGAATATAAAATTGACTTTCTCACATCCCAACAAACACCTCTTTAATGATTCTCTTTGTATAGCCTTTCAAAAAAAAAAATCCTCTAGATTATAAATGGTGTAGGCAGAAATATTTTTTAGA
Organism: Cordylochernes scorpioides; assembly: GCA_030710605.1. Classification (NCBI taxonomy): domain Eukaryota; kingdom Metazoa; phylum Arthropoda; class Arachnida; order Pseudoscorpiones; family Chernetidae; genus Cordylochernes; species Cordylochernes scorpioides. The sequence continues at coordinate 55,090,801 of CP092863.1, read as the reverse complement.
TGAACTTCGCGAATATGTAAAATTGACCTTTAATCACACAAATTCACAATTCTTATCGCATTTTTGTTATTGTTTTGTTTAATGACACATTTCGTATAATTTTTATGAAAAAAAAATCTGCAGATTAAGTGGAGCCTTTAAAATTTATGAAAGTATCATGGTCCTCTTATCTACATGTCTCAGCCCTCAGACTCCATAGTGTTGGTGAATCTGTAGCAGATCAAGCATCGAAATATTGGTGTTTATAACTGATCACGACTGTAAAAAAAATTAAATTTCTTAGGCCTGACAATTGACAATTAAAATAATTTATTGACTACAGTCAAAATTTATAATGGTAGGAGACAACACATATATATATATGTGAGCGTCCTCACGCAATTCTGGCCTTAACTACCCGTTGCATGATTTTTCAGGATGCCTTAATGACCAATTTTTTTTTTTTGGCCGTTGAGGTACAGCTTGCACCACGCTGATGAGGGCCAACAGCCCGAAACGCGTCCGTGGTTAGCTTTTCTTTATTAATCAAGAATAGGTAATTGGCCAATTCTGGAATAATTAAAAATCAACGAGAATAATTGATATTTATTCCGATAGATGGCGCAAGCCATCAGCAACTTTCAGTTGCACGATAAGGAGATGCCTTTTTATTAATTTTACATATATATGTGATAACCGAGGGTCTCTCGCTGTGGTGTGGTAACCGAGAGGGACAATCAGGGCGTGGAGAGTTTTCCAGTACCTCTTTGCACCTTGGAAGACCATTAACAGTTCTCACAGAGTACAGGCAGTCGTGGTCGAGGCAGAGTGGAAAGCTCGGGAATGTCAATACAAAAAACGAAGAGACACAGTAGTAGTAGTGTAAAGTTAGACTTATTGGCCAAATGATAGATAAACTATTGCGATTTCACCGCCACTCTGTGTTGTGACGACGATCTAAATAATATAGAGGGAGTCGCTCACCTCTATTCATGGTCTGCGGGGTTGAAGATTCATAATTGTGGTGTCGCTGCTTATAGCACTTTTTAAAATATAAGACGAAAACAGGAGGGAAAATTATATTTATTATAAATTAAGAAAATAAGTAAAGTATTTTTTATTTAATTAATCATATATTTAAATATTTACACTAAAAGAATCGGGGATCAGGGCAAATTCTCGCGTTCGAAAGTTGTTTACAGGTTCTTCTGTTATTGTTTTTTCATTTTAGCAGCTGCATCCCATAGCCCCTTCTGTCGGACTCCCATTGGCTGCTTCGGACTCCTTCTTTTCCAACATTTCTCCCACCTTTGAGTTGGCGCCTCGACGACTCAAACATGGAAAGGAAAAGTTCAGTAGATATAATAGGTTGGGTCTCTTGTTGGGCCGTCCATAACTTGACACAACATTCGGGGTTTCAATGTGATGTTGCTCTTGTTGTGAAATCAAAGGGTCCTCTTCATTTGTCAATTGAACTTCTTGTGTGAGAGACCGCGCTCCGTTAGAGCATCTTATCTCGGGCGTTATCTCTAAATTGTAGAGTTTTTTTGTGAATAGGTCGTATTTTATCATCTGATGAAGTTTTCACTTTCGCAACCCTCACAAGTCCATCTTTTCCTGGATAGAGTTGGGTTATTCTGGCTAACGGCCAGTGCAGTCTCTTTAAACTCTCTTGTCCAATGAGTACCATGTCTCCTACCTTGAATGGTATGGTAGTCTTCAGGCGTCTCGTTTCTTGTCTCAGAAATCCAAAATATTCGATACGAAATCGTTCTCTATGATCTTCTCGTACACGTTTAATATATTGATATTTGCGGGAGAGGGTCTGGTTATCAATCAAGTCCAGGTCTGGTACGCCAACCTCTCTGACCTCATGTAAGAACAACGAAGGTGTCAATGGAACGAGATCCTCACTTTCTTCAGTTAGGCAGGTCAGGGAGCGTGTGTTCATCAAGCTTTCAACGTCACACATTACCGTGGACAGTTCTTCATATCCCAATGAGGTTTGACCGAGAATCCTAAAGAGTAATTGTTTCATCATTCCTATCAAACGCCCCACCATCCACCCCACCAAGGAGCACCAGGCGGTATGAATTTCCAAGTGATGTTTTTCAATTTGGGATCACGTTTTAATCTCGAAAAATAAATCTTCTTTAAAGTATTAGTCATGCCACTGAATATCCGAATACACAATCAATGGTCGGCTTCTTCGAGCAATAAATCGGCGGAAAGCTTAGAGGAAGGCTTCCATAGACAAATATCTCATAAGTCCAAATGAACTCCTCTATACACTGCGCATGTGAAGATGACAATCCATGCTTTCTTCTTATTCTTTAAGATAAGATGTCCAGTTAGATCAACTCCTACTATTTCGAAAACTGCAGCATCTCGTACTCTGTCTTCTAGTAATGATGTTGATTTGACAGTAGCTGGTGTCGCGGTGAATCGTTTACAGCGAATGCATTGATTGATGATCTTCTTGACGGTTTTCCTGGATTTTAGTATCCAATAGTTTTTTTTCTCAGAATACCGAGGAGTGTTTGTAGACCGGTGTGCCCGTGGGTTTCATGGTTCCACCGGATGAGCAAAGAGACTGTAGTGTGTCGATTTATTAGTCCAGCGATGGCTCAGAAAGTCTCTCAAAGTTAGTGTTTATTGGAATTTCTTATTAGCTACATTTATATGGGAGGACAAAAAGGACAACACCCTGGAATGCACATCTGGTCCTCTCTGGTTTCCACCGCTGTGCCGCCCTGGCGCAGCGGTCGTCGTCTCGGTGATTTATGGCGCTGCTTGTTTATTTTTCTTGACGGCGGGGTGCGGCATCTAGCAGGCCCCCACAGTACTCCCCTTCCAGTGGCGAAGTCGCGATTTGTGCACAAAGTGATTAATTACAATATATATATCATCATATAGGCAAGAAAATAAAATAAGGAGAAATATAGTCTATTGCTCCTTAAATCTAACGGGTTTCTTGATTATTCTCCCCGATCTTGTCCTAGTCAGGTCTGGTGCTGATCCTGTTCCTTGGAATTCTGTGTACTTCTCCACATCTGGTGGGTCAGGATTCTGTTGGGACGATGTAGAAGGCAGCGCTCCCGACACGATGCGTCTTGTTGCAGTAGTGTGTTCTGAAGTTACATTGTCCGAATCCGCCAGTAAGTAATCAGGTCGCAATAGGTCAATCGATATGGTCACATTTCTTCCCTTCACTTTGAGTGTGAAATACTTGTCTGTTCTATCAAGGACTGGAAGGGTCCCTCATATGGTGGTTCCAGAGGTTTCTTCACTCGATCTGTCCTGATAAATACATGTGAACATGTTTTCAGATCTTTATGAACAAATACTTTAGTCTTCGAATGATGTTTTTCATTTAAGGGTTTGAGCAATTCCATTTGCTTTTGAAGCTGTTGAACAAATTCTTCAGCATGCAGGTGATGTTTAGAATCATCAAAGAATTCGCCAGGCAGTCTGATGGTTTTGCCATATACCATCTGAGACAAAGAATGGTTGTTATCTTTGTTGATAGCACAGCACGCAAGCCTAGGAGAACTGTTGGCAGCGTTTCTGTCCACTTAATATTATTGTGGGAACGAATGGCAGTTTTAATGGTTCTATGAAGCCTTTCAATCTTCCCGTTACACTGAGGGTGGTACGCCGTGGAATGACGAAGTTTGATACCACACAGCGTTGTTAAATCTTTGAAAAGCTGAGAAGTAAACTTCTTTCCTTGGTCTGATATCACTGTATGTGGTTCTCCAAATCTAACAATCCAGTTTTCGTAGAACGCTCTCGCTACCGTTTCAGACTTCATATCTGGTAGCGGAACAACTTCCATCCAGCTGGTGTACCTGTCGATGCAGGTCAGACAGTAGATCTTACCATTCGATGGAGGTAAAGGACCAATTAGATCGATGTGGACAACACTAAATCTTTCATCCACTTCTTGATATTTGCCTATTTCTGATTTTGTGTGTATCGACACCTTGCACTTTTGTTGGGGCACGTTTTTGTAACCATACCCCAACAGAAGGCGTATGTATAATCAAATCAAATGGATACATGGCTTCCCTCCCACATAGACTTACAGACCACCTTTTGCCCAGAAACCTAGACAATTGATGACACCAGACTTCCATGCCGAAAGCTGATGCCTGGTGAAGAAGACACCAGTGACATCCAGGGACATCCGCGCTGGAAGCTGTTGTTCCATATGTACATATATTCCCCTCACCAAAAATTTAGGTAAAGGTGACCAGAAAAAAAAATGGAGAAGGAAGATTTCTAAAAGACTAAGCCTTATAAATATCCTTCCCGAAAAAAGGAAGCATCACATTACAGTCCAGGTAAAAGGGGCCTGGGTCGATTTTTAGCCAAGACGGGGGGCGATATATATACCGTCCCGAGAAAAGGGAGGATAGTATTTCAATCCATGTGGAGGGGGGGCCTGGGGTCTGAAATTTTACACTAGTGCCGTGGCTGTTTCTCTCTTTAGATTTTTTTGTTTTTGGTAATACTATATGTTCTATTTTGATGGGAGAGGCCTGGGGCGTCTATGAAATTGTATACTGGAGCCGTTAGCCATTTTGATTGGTGTTTCTTTCGGCGAATGAAAATGCCAGCCAATAGAAACTTTGGCGCGGCAGCGAATGAAAACGGAGAGAGACATGAATAAAAGAGGGTTTCTTTGCCAAAAGGCAGATTGAATCGGAGTCGCTCAGTGAGAGGACAGTCTTCAGACGGGAGACCAGACCTTTGCCGGCACTTTCGAGAAAAGGTAAGCCATTTGTCATTATGACTTAGCGCCCCCCCCCCCTTTTTTGTGTAGTAACCAACCTAGATTTCGCATGGGCCCTAAAGGGCTATAAAGTAACTTCAGGTCACCTCTATCTAAATTTTTACTATGTAAATAGCATATCTCATCAGTATAGACATGTTCCCAAATTTTAATTTATTTAAATAAATATCTAGAGAAATTTTCTTGTTTCCTCTCATACATATTTCATTCCTTTTGCTTTATGGTACTACCCCCCCACACCTTAATTTCACAAATTGTAATAAATATAGAACTACCGACTCTGTTGGAATAGAGTTGCGTACTATATCTTTGCTGTGATATATTGACACAGCGACAGTTGCAAATTACGACTTTATTAGGGCTACTTTGAGGGTATCTATCTGTCAGGTTTTAGTAATGTTTGTACTTTTATGTGTTTCAGTGCGTTATTCCATCATATTTACCATTATACCATATTTTCTGATTCCTCAGGCTATTGTTACGCTGTTAGGAGGGTACGGCATGATGCAAACAGATTTGTATGTTTGACTATTGTTTGTGTTATTTGGACTATAAAAATGCCTTAATATGAATCTATTTACAGTTGATCTGTAGAAATTATAGAGATCTGTTGCTATAATTTTCCTCTATGAAATAGCTCCCAGCGTCTTCAGTGGGTTGCTAAACCTCCAGAAGGAGTCTTTTATAGATTGCCCAATTTAATAACGATTTCATGGGTTGTCTGATGAAATTGTATACTAGTGTCGTGGTTGTTTCCATCTTTAGACCTTTGTTCTGACAATATTATATGCTCGATCCCTGCTTTAACTCAAACTCTTAATCAATTACAGAGTTTCCCCCCCTTTTTTTTTCTTTATTTATCCTGTTTGCACAAATTGCATTACATGTGATGATGTAAAGACATATGTCGATAGTGCATCATTGACAGCTGTGCTTCTATTATACAACATTAAGGTCTTGCTGCGGGTTATATACATGGGGTTGTTGGCCTAAATTGCTATATATATATATACTTGAGTAGGGAAACTTTAATAAGTCACATCGTGTATCCTCCCGTTTCATCTATCCAAACCGGGAACGCAACAATGGCGCCCCACGTTTCCTTACTTAAGTATATATATATATAGCAATTTAGGCCAACAACCCCATGTATATAACCCGCAGCAAGACCTTAATGTTGTATAATAGAAGCACAGCTGTCAATGATACACTATCGACATATGTCTTTACATCATCACATGTAATGCAATTTGTGCAAACAGGATAAATAAATAAAAAAAAAAACGGGGGAAACTCTGTAATTGATTAAGAGTTTGAGTTAAAGCAGGGATTGAGCATATAATATTGTCAGGACAAAGGTCTAAAGATGGAAACAACCACGACACTAGTATACAATTTCATCAGACAACCCATGAAATCGTTATTAAATTGGGCAATCTATAAAAGACTCCTTCTGGAGGTTTAGCAACCCACTGAAGACGCTGGGAGCTATTTCATAGAGGAAAATTATAGCAACAGATCTCTATAATTTCTACAGATCAACTGTAAATAGATTCACATTAAGGCATTTTTATAGCCCAAATAACAAAAACAATAGTCAAACATACAAATCTGTTTGCATCATGCCGTACCCTCCTAACAGCGTAAAAATAGCCCGAGGAATCAGAAAATATGGTATAATGGTAAATGTGATGGAATAACGCACTGAAACACATAAAAGTACAAACATTCCTAAAACCTGGCAGATAGATACCCTCAAAGTAGCCCTAATAAAGTCGTAATTTTGCAACTGTTGCTGTGTCAATATATCACAGCAAAGATATAGTACACAACTCTATTTCAACAGAGTCGGTTGTTCTATAATTTGTACACTTTGTGAAATTAAGGTGTGGGGGGTAGTACCATAAAGCAAAAGGAATGAAATATGTATGAGAGGAAACAAGAAAATTTCTCTAGATATTTATTTAAATAAATTAAGATTTGGGAACATGTCTATACTGACGAGATATGCTATTTACATAGTAAAATTTAGATAGAGGTGACCTGAAGTTACTTTATAGCCCTTTAGGGCCCATGCGAAATCTAGGTTGGTTACTACACAAAAAGGGGGGGGGGGGCGCTAAGTCATAATGACAAATGGCTTACCTTTTCTCGAAAGTGCCGGCAAAGGTCTGGTCTCCCGTCTGAAGGCTGTCCTCTCACTGAGCGACTCAGATTGAATCTCTTTTTTCAAAGAAACCCTCTTTTATTCTTGTCTCTGTCCATTTTCATTGGCTGCCCGCGCCAAAGTTTCTATTGGCTGGCATTTTCATTCGCCGAAAGAAACATCAATCAAAATGGCCAACGGCTCCAGAATACAATTTCATAGACGCCCCAGGCCTCTCCCATCAAAATAGAACATATAGTATTACCAAAACAAAAAAATCTAAAGAGAGAAACAGCCACGGCACTAGTGTAAAATTTCAGACCCCAGGCCCCCCCTCCACATGGATTGAAATACTATCCTCCCTTTTCTCGGGACGGTATATATATCGCCCCCCGTCTTGGCTAAAAATCGACCCAGGCCCCTTTTACCTGGACTGTAATGTGATGCTTCCTTTTTTCGGGAAGGATATTTATAAGGCTTAGTCTTTTAGAAATCTTCCTTCTCCATTTCTTCTTGTCACCTTTACCTAAATTTTTGGTGAGGGGAATATATGTACATATGAAACAACAGTTTCCAGCTCGGATGTCTCTGGATGTCTTCTTCTCCACCAGGCATCAGCTTTCGGCATGGAAGTCTGGTGTCACCAAGTGTCTAAGTTTCTGGGCAAAAAAATGGTCTATAAGTCTATGTGGGAGGGAAGCCATGTATCCATTTTTTTATGTTGATTATACATAAGCCTTCTGTTGGGGTATGGTTACAAAAACGTGCCCCAACACTTTTGGCAGTTGACACAAGCTTGAGCCCATTTCCTAATGTCTTTATTCATATTGGGCCATATAAATCTTGATGTTAATTGTTTAGTAGTGGTTTAATGCCTGGGTGTGAGAGTTCATGGAAGTTCCTAAAAACCATCATTCGAAATCTAATTGGAATGAATGGTCTAATATTATTGGTAGACACCTCACACCATAACAAATTGCCTGATTGTAGTGGGCATTGCTTAAATTTTAGAGAGGTATTCTTTGATATCAGGTTTTGTAGTTCTGAATCACCAGTTTGTTCTTTGGCGATCTCTTCGTAGTCGATAGTTGTGATAGCATCAACTCTGGAAAGAGCATCGGCGACTATGTTGTCAGTACCTTTTATGTACTTGATATCAGTAGTGAATTGGGAAATGTATTGTAGATGTCTTAATTGTCTATGAGAAGCTTTCTCATTTTTTTGTTTGAATGCGTAAATTAAAGGTTTGTGATCAGTTAAAATTGTAAATTCACGTGCCTCAAGCAGGTGCTTGAAGAATTTGATAGACAAATATATTGCGAGAAGCTCTCTATCATATGTACTATAATTACATTGAGCAGGATTTAATTTTTTAGAGAAAAATGCTATTGGTTTCCAATTAATATTGTCAAGCTGTTGGAGAACTGATCCAACTGCCCGATCTGAAGCATCTGTACAGAGTGAGATAGGCAGTTCAGTATCGGGGTAGGCTAACAGTGCTGTATTAGCAAGGGCTTGTTTGCATTTTTCAAACTGAACTTCAGCTTCTTCAGTCCATTTTATTTCGCTTCTATCCTTTTTCTTGGCTCCCCTCAAGTATTCATGAAGGATTGCCTGAGTCTCTGCGGCATTGTTCAAAAAGGTACGATAAAAGTTTAGCATTCCCAAAAATATGCGTAATTCATGAACTGGTTTTGGTTTCTTATATTCTAGAATAGCTTTAACCTTTGTTGGCAGTGGTTTCACACCGTGAGAGGTAATTAAATATCCTATAAAATTAATTTCCTGTACTAGGAATTTAGATTTAGAAAGATTGATTCTCAATCCATAGGTATTTAGTCTGCTGAATAAGGTTTCAAGGTGGCTATAATGCTCTTCCTCTGTTTTTGAGGCTACCAGTATATCATCTAAGTAGACAAATGCAAAGTCCAAGTTTCTTAAGACTTCATGCATGAATCTCTGAAAGGTAGCAGTAGCATTTCTAAGACCGAAACTCATTACATTAAATTCGAATAGCCCAAAAGGAGTAATGATGGCAGTCTTTGGTTTATCCTCTTCAGCAATTGGAATCTGATAGAATGCCTTGCATAGGTCTATTTTTGAGTACACACGAGTACCTTTTAAGATGTGGTGGAAATCGTCCAGTCTAGGGATTGGATAACGATCTGGAAGTGTAACTGCATTGAGTCTTCTATAATCACCACAAGGTCTTAGTGACTCGTCCTTTTTTGAAACTAAATGTAGTGGACTCGCCCAAGGAGAATTTGAGGGTCTAATTATTCCATTATTCAACATATATTGAAATTCTGCCTTAGCAAGAGTTAATCTTTGTGAATCTAGACGACGGGCTTTTGAGTGAATTGGCTGACCTCTTGTAGGAATATAATGCTTAACGCTATGTTTTGCTTCTACAAAATCTGATGGTGGCTGAGATAAGAGGATGCCAGCGGGCGACGGCGGCGGCTGGCCAGCCGGCCTGCGCGCGCACTTTTCGAACACCGCCTGATGTCGCCGGCTGTTTACCGCGCGTCGCTACAACCTGCGGCGGTTCCTTCCATTATATAATACTCTAGGCGCTGGTGGAGTAAAAACTGTACTCCACCTGCCTCTTATAATTGTATGTAATTTTTGGACACTTATTAAAATATAAATTATTAATTTATAGTTCTCACTGCAGCTCGAACCTTTACCCTAACGCGGTAGAACATGGCGCAGTCGACATTCGGTTAATTATAGCCGTTTTTTAAGTGACAGCTCAGTGACAATTAGTAATCAAGATGCCCTCAAGAAGGAATCGCCGACCATCCCAAACCCCTCCAGAGAACCCTGCCTCGCCGACCAGCACCGACATCCTCAGGTCCATAGCCGCACTGTTGCAGCAGATGGCTACTCGGAATCCGACACCGACAGTCCCATTAGGAGCTCCTCCTCACCACGCCACAAAAATCATCCAGCTTCCTAAACTGGCTTCCCCGGAGGAGTTAACGATGTCTTTTTTTCCGCGATTGGAAACAACGTTGGAACGACTACGTGGACGCCCAACAAGTAGCCACCTTCCCGCTATCCACACAGCAAGTGACTTTGCGTGCCGCCCTCCATTCCGAATGGACCATCCTTTGGCAATCAGGCCGCCTTCATATTTCTACCACCACCACCCTCGGTGAAGCCGTGAATGCTCTCGAGGCCTACCTACGCAAGAAGCGAAACCCCCTCCTTGATCGGCAAGATTTTCATCGTAGGGACCAACAAACCGGAGAATCGGTGGATCGCTACTTCGCAGCCCTTAAAGCTCTTGATGACTCGTGTGCATATGAGCTGGATTTTAAGTGCAGCACATGCGGCGACCCGTGTATTACAATATGCACAAAAAGAGCTTGTGGGAAAACGTTTGCCCTTGCTGGTTATCAACAGCAACTCCGTATCCGTGACAGGTTAATATAAGTGTTCAAAAATTACATACAATTATAAGAGGCAGGTGGAGTACAGTTTTTACTCCACCAGCGCCTAGAGTATTATATAATGGAAGGAACCGCCGCAGGTTGTAGCGACGCGCGGTAAACAGCCGGCGACATCAGGCGGTGTTCGAAAAGTGCGCGCGCAGCCCCCGGTGCGCGCGCAGGCCGGCTGGCCAGCCGCCGCTTCTCGCAGAATTCCCAGCGTCCCAGGCCAGCGTCGCCCGCTGGCATCCTCTTATCTCATGCCCCCCCCTGGAGATTGGGACTTGGGACCGATCCAACGTAGTTGCTATAACGCGGGTTCGGTTCTCGGGTTCGAGGGGATAAGGTCTGCTGATGTTGAGCTGAGTTGGGTGGGGTGGTGTACGGTGGAGGCACGAAAGGTCGTAAGAATCTGCGATTACGGCGAAGAAGGCGTCCGGCGTCGGTCCGGATGAGGTAGCTGCGACCGCGTGGAAGTTGTTCGAGAACCTCAGCAAGGAGGGTCCAATGTTTTGTGCAAGGAATGGAGAACAAGGATTTCAGAATGCGATCAACGAGCCCAGAACTTAAGGCAGAAAGCCCTCAAGCGATACAATCGCAACGCCAAGCCACTCTCACAATTGGAAGTGGGAGCAATAGTCCTTGTCCAGGATCACCGCACAAAACATTGGACCCTCCTTGCTGAGGTTCTCGAACAACTTCCACGCGGTCGCAGCTACCTCATCCGGACCGACGCCGGACGCCTTCTTCGCCGTAATCGCAGATTCTTACGACCTTTCGTGCCTCCACCGTACACCACCCCACCCAACTCAGCTCAACATCAGCAGACCTTATCCCCTCGAACCCGAGAACCGAACCCGCGTTATAGCAACTACGTTGGATCGGTCCCAAGTCCCAATCTCCAGGGGGGGCATGAGATAAGAGGATGCCAGCGGGCGACGGCGGCGGCTGGCCAGCCGGCCTGCGCGCGCACTTTTCGAACACCGCCTGATGTCGCCGGCTGTTTACCGCGCGTCGCTACAACCTGCGGCGGTTCCTTCCATTATATAATACTCTAGGCGCTGGTGGAGTAAAAACTGTACTCCACCTGCCTCTTATAATTGTATGTAATTTTTGGACACTTATTAAAATATAAATTATTAATTTATAGTTCTCACTGCAGCTCGAACCTTTACCCTAACGCGGTAGAACAGTGGCCTACATAGGTTAGGATATTTGGTTAGGATAGCGCTGACCTTGGATGATGAGTTTAGAGTGCTAATATTTCCCATGTCTGAGATTGACTGAATGACGCCTCTTATGGAAAGATTAGTTATTCCATCAATTAGGCGTTTATTTTTATATCAACAATCAATCCAAAGTTGTTCAGAAAGTCTGCTCCTATTATTGCTCTTTTGGTATTGGCGATTACAAAAGGCCATTGAAATTGACGTCGAAGTCCGATATCCAAATTTCTAACCTTTGTGCCATAGGTAACAATTTCTGTACCATTGGCTGCATAAAGTTTATAATCAGAGCTAGGCATCCTATTTTTATCCTTTGGAGGTATTATAGATATATCAGCACCACTGTCCACCAAAAATCGCAATCCCGTGTTTTTGTCCGTCACAAATAATCGGAGATTGCGACAATTCTGAATGCCGGCAGAAGAGCTTGTCGCTACTCTGTCCGCCGGTTGGAGTTTTCCGACTCTTTCCAACTGCACGGAGGCCTGCATTTATTTTGCAAGCAATTAGATCCATAGCGAAAATGGTAATAGCAATATCTTCCTCTTTGATCGAAGGATCTTTGAGAATTACTTCTCGGTCTTGACTGAGTCCTATTTTGGGATCGAGATCTAGATCTATCCAGTCTCAAATCGGACACTTGCCGTTCAAGATCTTCCAATTTGGCGATCAAGCGATCTGTTGATGAAGAAGGCACTTCCGCATCATATATTTCTTTAGAAGAGTTTATTCCATTTATTTTATCGGCCATTATGGCCAATTTGCTAATGTCCCCATCGCTTACAATAAGTATATTCTTTATGGATGTGGGCAGTTTATCGAGCCATAAAGTTTTTATTAAATTGTCAGAGATATCTGGGGTAGCGAGAGATCTGAGCTTTTGTAGTAACTGGCTCGGCTTCATGTCTCCGAGCTCTATACCAGAAATTAACTTTTTAATTCTCAACCCTTCACTTTCTCTGAACAATTCAAGTAGTCGTGATTTACATTCAGAGTACTTGTTGTCGCTTTTGCTATTAATTATGTCCCAAATGTTTTCTATATATTTAGGTTCTAATTGGGAGATCAAATAATTAAATTTAGTGTCTTCCTGAATAATTCCACCTATTTTGAACTGTGCTTCTACCTGGAAGAACCATATTTCAGGTTTTTCAACCCAGAAAGGCGGTATTTTAACACTAACTTTGCATATTTCTGAGGTGTTGCTAGGCTTATTTTCTGTTTCCATTTTACGTAAATTTAAATTCGACACAACAGCTTAGAGATAAAGTTAAAAATAAAAATATTGAGATAAAATAATAAGGAAGATAATATAAAAACTTATCTTAGTCTTGAGATGATATCCCGATATCCTGGATGATGCTTCTCTTCAAGCTTGAATCACTTTTTGCATTTCTTTATCTCTTGAAATCTTCGTATGCTTTTTCTTTTCAATCACGTCCGGCTCACCAATGTAGTGTGTCGATTTATTAGTCCAGCGATGGCTCAGAAAGTCTCTCAAAGTTAATGTTTTATTGGAATTTCTTATTAGCTACATTTATATGGGAGGACAAAAAGTACAACACCCTGGAATGCACATCTGGTCCTCTCTGGTTTCCACCGCTGTGCCGCCCTGGCGCAGCGGTCGTCGTCTCGGTGATTTATGGCGCTGCTTGTTTATTTTTCTTGACGGCGGGGTGCGGCATCTAGCAGGCCCCCACAAGACCAAGAAGTGATCTGAGGGCAATAAAATGGGCATTCTAAAATTAGCGAAATCTTCTCTTCTGCAAATTTTAGTTTTTATTCTCAAAATCCCTGAAGAGTCTACTAGCAACCTAAAGCCTTGTAGTTTCTTATCTTCATGCCCTGAAAACGATTCTCTCTGGATAAGTCTCATCAGTATTATTTCTGACTTAGTGATTTCTTCTGTACTGAGATCTTCTGAAATTATATTTCTTCTATCAATCTTGGCGTTGTTGAAGAATCTGTATATCCAGGCGTTAATTCGTACTATTCTAAAAAAATTGGAATAACGTTCAAATAAATCTTCATTTTCTCTTGTCGTACACAAGGTGTGCAGGATGGTCTTATGCCTTTCAGAATAAACAATCTTCAAATCAGGGATAATGGTTGATTTGGGCCACTCTTCTTGAGATACTTTAACCATGCAGGTCCCTCCCACCATCTTGTCTCTTTAAGTGTTTCTGCTGAACATCCCCGAGATGGGAGGTCTGCCGGGTTTAATCGGCCTGGTATGTGGCGCCAGGATTCGGGGGAGCTAAGATTATGAATTTCCTTAACACGGTTCATCACAAATGCTGCCCAGTTGTCTTCCCTTTGGATCTAACAGAGAGCATTGGTCGAATCGGTGCAATAAAATCTTGGAATTTCCTCAAATTCCAGATCTTGTATGACGTTAGCTGCCAAACGAGCTCCAATCAGACAAGCCAAAAGTTCCAATCTTAGGATGGTGAGTTTCTTTAGTGGAGCTACTCGTGTTCGAGCCTGTATTAATTAGATGTCCACTCTAATTATCCTTTTCAATACGTAGGAAAATACAGGTTGCATAGGCAAACTGACTGGTTTCGAAAAAGATGTGGAGAGTGGTTTTCTCTACATAGGAGTCCTTAAAACAGAGCCATCTAGGAATTTCTATGTTAGACAAGTGTTTCAGTTTGCTAAACCACTTCCAAAATCTTTGTACTAAACATCCAGGTAGGACTTCGTCCCATGTCAACTTCTGTGTCCAAGTTTCCTGTAATATCAGCTTGGGAATTAAAGTCACAGGACAAGCAACTCCTAATGGATCAAATATCTTGCTCGCAATTGAGAGTACTTTTCTCTTGGAGGTTGGTCCAATTAATTCAAAATCTTCCAAACCAATCGTCAGTGTGTCTCTATCAGTATTCCATGTTATTCCTAAAATGTTCACTTCCTTATTCAGTGGGTTCATAAAAGAAAAGTCTGTAACGTTGCTCACCCAATCTCGGAGATTGAAACAAGCTGTAGAGAGCAGTTCAGTAGATTCTTTCACGAATTTCTCCGTTTCTTCAACATTCTGAAAAACTTGCTAAACAATTGTCAACATAAAAAAAAGATTTCAACTGTTCACCTGTGATTTCTAAATGTTCAGGAGCTTTATCTAGGTGGAGAGATAAGGTAGCCTTTAAAAGATACAGACTAATCGAAATTCCAAAAAAAAAAAAACTTTTAAGTCGATACGTGATCAATCTTCCGTCTTCTGTGTGCCACAGTAATCGTAAATAATCTCGGTCTTCTTCTTTTATTCCAATTTGTAAAAATGCTTTCTCAATATCGGAAGAGACACCTACTTCATATTTCCGGAATTTATTTAAAAGTCTTGGTATAATTTCAATCAAATTGGGTCCCTTATCCAGACAGTCATTCAGGGAAAGTTTACCTCTTTTCCGGGCCGATGCATTAAATACTGGCCTTATTCTAGAAGTTTGACTGTTCCTTTTATACACTGGTAAATGTGGCAGGTAGTGTACACCATCTAGTTTATCCTCTCTGGCATACTCGATTATCCCCTGATTCATCCATTCTTCAAATATTTGTCCATACTCTTTCATGTCTCCAAGTTCTTCAAGTTTTCTTCTTACAGAACTTAGTTTGTTTTTGGCTAGGTCTCTATTCGAAGGAATCCTTTCCTTATCTTGCACACAGGGTAGAGCTCTCTCATAGCGCCCCTCAATATCTCTCGTCGTGGTGTGGGCGAAATGTTCCTCCATTTCAGCTTGTAATGACTGAGTCTTCCTCTCAACTTCCGCGTCAGAGACTCCAATTGCATCTAACTTCCACAAGTTTTCTAGATCCAAAGATAGAAGTGTGGTCACGCAAAGGGAGCTGGTGTCATATCTCACCTCCATCGAAGGAATCTTTCCCATCACAGTCCATCCTAGTTTGGTATGGATTGCCACAAGTTCAGATGAGATTCTTCTCTGATCATCAGTTAGCAATCTCCCGGCGATTTCCACACCTATTAGGGCTTCTATATGGTCTCTCATCAAATCAGACACGTCGAGTTCTCCACTCCCTTCTAAAAATGATCTAGGACACACCGGAGGTATGCTTCCACAGATAAGGGGTTGGCCTAGTTCTTCAAACTCACAGCGATAGGAATTATTAATGTCCGATAAATGAATGGTATAGACTTCATGTTCAACTACGTCGGTACTCGATCCTCCAAACAAGGAATGCCAGAAGAACTCTCTCCTAGATTGTTCATATTCCAGTTCCATTGCTGTGCTAAATAAAATATATGATCTTTGGGATCTGGTGTCTATTATAGCTCGTGCTGTCTTCTCCGTTCTGTTCCCTTTGAGGGTCACTCTCAAAGTAGGTAACAAGACGTATGGGGAGGTTGATAAGTTGGCGAGAGTTTCATCGTGCACCGTTGGAGACTTAGAAGATACACCTCTATCTAAAATCCGTTTTGTGCGCATGACATCCAGGTGGGAAGACATGTTGCAGATCGAACAACGGACTACATTTCTGCAAAATTTACTTAAATGAGAAGGCCGAAGACATTTATAACAAACACCTTTTTTTCCTCATGAGTGATCTCTTTTCGTTTAAACTCAAATTAGCGGCAAAGTCACATTTAGGGCTTCCATGGTTGTCTTTACCACAAAATACACATTCATTCAATTTGTGAACTGAATTCAAAAGTTCTGAAGCTGTCGCAATTGGTTTTTCATTGTAGAATCTGGTCTTTGGATGTTTGTTTACTAAATTAGGTTTAGAAGTTGATTCATTCCCGGTACCGATTTTGTTTCTAAAACTCTTCTCCCGTGCAATTAATTGTCTTTCTAGAAAGGTAAACAAGTCATTAATTACGTAACCTGTCGGGAGTTCTTTGTTCAACTCCAAATTAAGGTCGGCAGGTAGAAGCTTTGTTAGCTCAGTTATTATAGTGTCGAAATATGTTATACTTTCGAATAATATATATTCTATTTTAATGTATTTCAAAAGGATTTATCGATTATATTAAATTATTGATAAATTGACAAAAACACACCAAGGCAAACTCACAAAAACAATATACGATTAATATATTTATAAACGCTTAAACAAAAAGAATGAAGAGTTTCATTCAAAAACATATGTAAACATATTTCAAGTTTAGAAATTCATACAATATACTAACGTCCATTCATATGAATTATAACTCCCCATATTAGCTCAGATATTATGATGTCGAAATATGTTACACTTTCGAACAATTTATATTCTAATTCAATACACTTCAAATGATTTATCGATTATATTAAATTATCGATAGAATAACACAAACACATTCAATGACAAATACACGATAACACAAACGTTGGTTCAGTTTCCAATATGACGGGGTATAAAACCACTACTCATACAAATTTGAACAATATATGCATACATAATAAAATAAATAAAAAAGCTTAAACTGATTTATGTATTAACACTTTGTTTATATATGTAGGCATGTGAAATTGTTTTATGAGTAGGGCTATCTATGGAAGTACCATTGGATTAATAATTTTCTTTTGGTGATTATCAGAATATTCAACTCCTTTTCCCTTTTTTTGTATAAAATAGAATTTCCATTCATATGTGTATGTCTAGTCTGGTATAAAACACAATGGATACAAACTGATGAAAAAACATATGTGAGATTTTATTATATCAAAAAATTTTCTATATCATGAGACAAAAGGGAGATAGAGTAAGAGTGAAAGGTTTCATTCTATGCAAGCAGATTCTTTGCTTCTAATCTCGTCGATGTATATAAAATAACAAAAAAAATTATTTCGAATATGTTATATAGTGGAGACCTTAACTTTACAAAAAAAATGGCTTAATGCATTATACCAAAAAAAATTAAAGAAAAAACTTACTAAATGCGATATAAAAATTTTCTATTCTATAAGCGGGCATTTTAGCCCACACGAATTAAGTCTAGTAGAATAATCCACTTACCATTTAGTTTTATACTCACATACCGTCCCCGAATGTAGATTCTAACTGAACTTTTTTTTTTTAAAATCCCCCGCGTGACCAAAACGATTTTTATCTCTTTTACAGAGTGAGAAAATATTTTTATTTCGTAGAATATATTCGAAAATAAAATAAAAAAACTATTCTTTGGAAATAAAATAATTTAAATTAATAATTAAAAATAAAAATGTATAGAGACGATTCTTCGAAAATATTTAATGTAGTATTCCCTTTTATAATTCTATTATTATCTTTGAAATATTCAATTTATCTAAAATATATTTAATTTATTAAATATTTTTATTGAAAATTCAACCTGATAATCAAAAAGAAATTCTTGTGCTGAATTTAACCTTTCACTATATATACAAGGGAAGGAATGACTTATTGTACATATAAATTTATTTAGTGTACATATTTACATATGTACACTATTACTGCTGTGGGTCTCGGAGTACAAGAAGTCCAGAGCTTGTCCAGGTTCTGCATCTGGACAACAAAGACTTCGGCAAGGCACTGTACATATATGATGTAAGATGTTCACATCATTGTTGGGTTCGTTTGGTGAAAAATGGCCCAACAGCTTTATTATTATGGACACAACAGTTGTCCGTAAACATCAATGGACACGTTTATTGACTCGAGACTTCTTATTTGAACAGAAAGGTTGTCAAAAGGTTCGCGGAAGGTTCTTACATCGCTTGACGTTTTGAGTGGTCTCATTGACAACAAATTGTCCATATGTCGGCTAATCAAAATGTATTCTCGCCTAAATCTGTCTTTAAGCAATTTTATAGCTTTCTCATAATTGTCCGCAGATAAAGCGAAGCCTTCGACTGTGTTTAGTGCAGTTCCGCCGAGGTGTGACTTCAGATAGTTAAATTAATTGATCGGGTTCAATGAGTTGTTCTGGTGAATAGTTGCATAAAAAGAATTCCAGAACGTCAGCCATTCACTAAAGTTTCCATAAATTTTCGATATCATCAATTTTGGAAGCTTCACAATCGTGCAGGAAGGTACATAATGTCTCATTTCGGATTCATCTATTCGTGAGTTCGAATTCGGTATATTTTCGCCACAAGAATCTGATTGGCGAATCTTTTTATTTGCCCTAAATCTCCAAGTAATATATTTCTCTCGATATTCCTCTACGCCTTGTAATTCCCTCTCTAAATCGTCAGTTTAAAGAAGCGTTTCTATTTCGTGATCCAATAATTTAAGTTCGTTAAATGATTCATTCAATTGTTCTAATAATTCTCCAAGATCAATTCTCATTAGCGTGTCAAGTCCACTTTCAATCTTATTGCATGTTTTCGTTAAATATGATCTGTTAATAGCACGCTTATTCTTTAAACGTAGAATTAATTCTTCCTCCATCTTGTAAACAAAGCGGCAAGTAGGGTTAGCTAGCGAGTTCCAAAATGGTCAGCTTAAAATGATTTTTTTTTTTTTTAGAATTTACCTTCAACAGTCCCGGCTGGGATGCCAAAAATATTGCGATTTCACCGCCACTCTGTGTTGTGACGACGATCTAAGTTATATAGAGGGAGTCACTCACCTCTATTCATGGTCGGCGGGGTTGAAGATTCAAAATTGTGGTGTCGCTGCTTATAGCACTTTTTAAAATATAAGACGAAAACAGGAGGGAAAATTATATCCCTATATATATAAAAGTCAGTGTATGTATGTATGTGGGTATCTATGTCGGCTATACTATACACGTCCACAATACGTAACTAATCTGACTGAAATTTTAACAGCATATAGAGTAGAATCTGGAAAAACTTATAGTGAAAATTTCAGGTCTCTATCCCGAATATTCTTCAGGTTATTTGCAAATTGCGTTGCAAATTTGCCTTTTCGCTCTCAAGCAGCGCCTCTAGCGGTGAAGATGGAAGGTAATATCAGCTGACGTAATGTACATGTGAAACGTGTTTTGACAAAATCTGGAAAATATATTTATCGGATTTTTAGCCAATAAAAAATAAAATTGACAGGTTCTGGGCAAAAATAGTTGTTTTTTTGTCAGAAAATGATGATGACAATATTGCTGTATCATGTTTGATTATCAGATACAAATTATATCGGGAAAAATTCCAAAAAGCTGAGACCACGGGTGAATCCAGTTCATTTTTAGTGTGCAGGAACAAAATTCTAACATAAAAACATTCATTCGAGCAGAAGACACAAAGCCAGATCATCTCTTTATAAAAATATCGCTTCTCTGACACAAAGTTTGGAGCGGGAGGTTTTACAATTAAATATTTATTTTATAATTTATAATCATTTATACACTCCTTAAACCAAAAGTCTCTGGTCCCTCTGGAATTCTTTGAGCCTGCGAGATGATGTCTTATCCAGGAAATGGGAGAGCGAGACTGGAAAACCTGGTGTACCTTTGGCTCTCCAGGAGATGCATAGCAGTCCCACAAGAGGTCACTTCGGCATCAGAAAAACATTGGCCAAAGTTAGAGAAAGATTTTGTTGGCCAGAAAGTCGAGCTGATGTCGAAAAATGGCGCAGGAACTGTACACAATGTTCAACGAGAAATGGACCGACAAGATCCAAAGGAAAGTTGAAGATCTACAATGTAGGTGCCCTAACAGATTGCCATTGATGTTGTGGGGCCCTTTCCAAAGAGCGACCTAGGAAATAAGTACATTCTGGTATTAATGGATTACTTCACCAAATGGCCTGTCTCAGTCTCTATTCCAGACCAAGAGGCTTAATCTGTCTGAGGCACTACTTTAAGATTGGGTCTGCATTTTTGGTGTGCCAAGAATTTTGCATTCCGACCAAGGAAGGAATTTTGAATCAAAAATTTTCCCAGAACTGTGTAGACGACTGGGGATTGAGAAAACAAGAACTACACCTTTGCATCCTCAATCTGATGGAATGGTTGAACGTTTTAACAGGACTCTTACTCATCACCTGACCATGCTTGTCGACAAGAATCAAAGAGACTGGGACCAACATCTTCCCATGCTCCTGATGGCCTATCGATCAGCTGAGCATGAATCGACTGGTTACAGTCCACCTAGAATGCTATTTGGCCATGAACTCCGAATGCCTTGTGATGTGCTTCTTGATCGTCCAGAAGAAACCTTTGAAAACACTAATGAGTACATCTCTCACCTGAAATAAAATATGCTGACCATTCACCAGTGGGCAAGAGAAAAGTTTCACTTTTCCAGTGAGAAAATAAAAGACAGGTACAACGTCAAGACTTTCAAAGAGGGTGAAATGGTTTGGCTCCATAATCCTCAACGGAAGAAAGGACTTTCTCCTAAACTTCAGTATCAGTTGGAAGTACCCTACTAGATCATCAAGTGCCTTAATGATGTCATCTATCGAATTCAGAAGACTCCGAAATCTAAACCCAAAGTGGTGCACTACAACTTGTAGGCGCCATCCCGACCAGAGAGCCACAGATAAACAGATTATAAACGCACAGAATATAGAATCCGAGCTCCCCAGTAGAAGGAATACCCGGAAGACGACGGTACTCTCTGTTATATGTGTTGTTCATTATTATGATTTTGTTCTAATAAACACTACTAAATTATTTTATTGGATCCTCTCTTTCTTTTTCCCAGTAAGAAACGCCTACGGAAGCCAACAGAAATTCAGAAGTGGGATAGTCCTGAAGAAAATTGAAGATTCACTGGAATAATTTGGAAACGAGAAGGACGTGGCGCGGTGACCGATCAACGTAAGAGGAGTTGCATGGTATGTACGAAATTTAATTACCTATTCCTAAAAGTATTATTACAAGTCACCTCGGTAAAATATTATTGCAAACTCATCTCGATAAGAAAGTATTTTAAAGTAAAGTGAAGTATTTTAAAGAAAGTATTTTAAAGTAAAGTGAAGTATTTTAAAGAAAGTATTTTAAAGTAAAGTGAAGTATTTTAAAGAAAGTATTTTAAAGTAAAGTGAAGTATTTTAAAGAAAGTATTTTAAAGTAAAGTGAAGTATTTTAAAGAAAGTATTTTAAAGTAAAGTGAAGTATTTTAAAGAAAGTATTTTAAAGTAAAGTGAAGTATTTTAAAGAAAGTATTTTAAAGTAAAGTGAAGTATTTTAAAGAAAGTATTTTAAAGTAAAGTGAAGTATTTTAAAGAAAGTATTTTAAAGTAAAGTGAAGTATTTTAAAGAAAGTATTTTAAAGTAAAGTACAGTATTCTAAAGAAAGTATTTTAAAGTAAAGTAAAGTATTCTAAAGAAAGTATTTTTAAAGTAAATTGAAGAAACAAATAAAAAGTATTATCGCAAAGTATCGCGGTAAAAAGAAAAAAAAAGTATTGTCTCAAAATTACCAAAGAAAAGTTGATTTCGTTTAAAGAAATAATTGAAACAGTACGTATCTGGTTTAGTCAGTTTTATT
Source organism: Cordylochernes scorpioides (assembly GCA_030710605.1). Taxonomy (NCBI): domain Eukaryota; kingdom Metazoa; phylum Arthropoda; class Arachnida; order Pseudoscorpiones; family Chernetidae; genus Cordylochernes; species Cordylochernes scorpioides. The sequence continues at coordinate 55,068,854 of CP092863.1, read as the reverse complement.
TGTTTATTTTAAAAATTTTTGCCTTGTCTATTTTTCCTTTTGAAAAACATGACTTATTTAGCGAAAGTAAGGAAATGCGATTTGAGCAAGTTGGCGTATGAACTCGGCGAGGTAGTACCGCCAGAGAGCAGGATCGTCGACTTAAAACACCTTATTTTGAATAGCCAATCCTACGAAGAAGAATTCGCAAAACAACTGTTGGAGACTCTGATCAAGGATCGGGAACGAATCGAGGAGCGGGAACGAATCGAGGATCGGAAACGAATCGAGGATCGGGAACGAAAAGAACAAATGGTAATGGAATTCGAGCTTGAGAAGCTGCGCATCCAGACTACACGCGGAAACAACGATACGTCTCGAAGTACCAGCAATGACGCACATTACGAGATACGTAAACTGATGCCCAAGTACGAGTCGAAGGACAATGATTTGAGTTTTTACCTAATTCTTTTCGAAAGACAGGCAAAGCGACTAGGATTGGATGAAGACCAATGGGCGTTCAGCCTCCTAGGATTGCTACCTTACGAAATGACTCAATTAATCGCTCGGGAAACAGAAGAACAAAGCGGCGATTATAGGTTCGTGAAAAGGTTGCTCCTAAAACGGTACAAGTTGAGCCCCGAACAATTCAGACAAAAATTCGAGAAGCACGAGAGATCTCAAAAGGGTTCCTGGAGAGACTTCGCTTTCGAATTGCGAGGATATTTCAACGAATGGATCGAAGGAATGAACGTGGAAAATTTCGACGCCCTAAAGGATTTGTCCGTCACTAACCAGCTAAAGAAAAAAGTTCCAAATGTGCTGCGTAATCATCTCATTGACGATTGGACCAAGTTAAACAACCCAGATGAGTTGGCGGATAAACTGGACGAGTACGAAAATGTTCGCACCGAGATGGGACCTCCGCATTGGAATGCGAAACACCTCATACCACCGTCGTTTCAGCAGAAATCTGCGAGATTCCCCAACCAAAGCGAAGTTAAAGAGACTAAACAAGGAACGAATGTTTCGGGTCAAGACGCTGCAAGGAACGAAATCAGTGAAACGTACCCTAACACCTTGAGGAGAATGGTCAACCGTACGATCAGAAACGACAAGGGAGAACCGAAGTGCTTCAACTGCAATCAGTTTGGACACATTGCCAGAGACTGCCCAGCACCTAGGACTACGTTGACATGCCGAGGATGCGGTCAAACGGGACACAAGGAAAGGAATTGCACAAGACCCAAAGAAGGACTAAAAGTAGCCAACCTGGAAGTCGAAGGACTGGAGACTGTCCCGCCAGATGTATATTTGAAGGATGTCAAGATCGACAACAAGGAAACCGTGAAGGCAATGATAGACACCGGGAGCAGCAGTTGTCTAATGAGAGAATCGGTCGCAAGGAGGATCAGCGTCGACATCGAACCAGACTCGACTAGTCTGTACGGCATCGGTAACCAGACTGCACCAGCTGCCAGGACCGTTGGGAAGACGACAGTCGACCTGGAGATTGATGGCATCGTCGGAAGGGAAATCACTGTATTCATTGTCAACGATGATGCCCAACCCTATGACCTATTAATTGGAAGAACATGGACAGATCTGCCCTACGTATCCTTCGCCAGAATTGGTAAAAACTTGCATATTGGCTATTCATCCGAATTTCCGTTTACTAATCTGCAAGAGGAAATCAAGTCGCGTCGCATCGAACTGAGAGCAACCGAAACTGTTCAGTTGGAGAGCGACTCCATTAACTTTACAAGTGCAATCACAGACGAGGTAAAGGACGGATATGTATTGTTCACAGGAGTAGATGACGCCTGTGTCGATTCCCTATTGGAAGTGGTCGACGGAAAGACGACCGTACCCATCATCTCAGCTGGCAAGGGCAAGTTGAGAGTAAGGAAGAACCAATGTGTAGGGCGGGTTGAACTACTGAACCTTGATGATATTGTTGTTAACCTGGACGTCGCAGAGGATTCGTTTCAGACTAAAAATGAAGAGAAGAGGGAAGGACAAGACCAAATGAAACGTAAGCGCCCCATACTGCCTGAGGACATCAACGTCAATCATTCTCTGACTTCGAAAGAGAGACAAGAAATCCTAGATGTAGTAAACGAGTATAGAGACTGTTTCGCTCTTGGCATGGAGGAATTAGGGTGCACCGATGTCACCAAGATGGACATTAAGGAGGTTGATGGAAGCAAGCCAGTCTGTCTGAGACCGTATAAGACGACTGCAAGTGAACGCGAAGCAATCAGGGAGATTGTCAGAGAGTGGAAGGACAATGGAATAGTCACGGAAACTAGATCACCCTACGCTAGTCCCGTCCTACTTGTGAGGAAGAAAACTGGAGATCATCGTCTGGTGGTAGATTATAGGAGACTCAACATTCAAACAGTTAAGGACAAGTTCCCATTACCAAGGATAGACGACCTTCTGGAAGGCCTAAGGAATGCGAAATTCTTCACCACTCTGGATCTGGCGCATGGATATCTGCAGATACCACTGACCGATAAGGCAAAATTAAAGACAGCATTCATCACCCCAGATGATACAGGTCAATTCGAAAGGATGATTTTTGGACTCGCCAACGCACCAGCTGAATTCCAAAGACTGATGCACACTGTCCTAGGTCCACTGCTGAACAAGAAGGCATTCTGCTATCTCGACGACGTGATTATCCCGGCAAAGGATTGGCGGGAGATGATCGAAAGGTTGAGGGAAGTCCTCGAAAGAATAAGATCAGCGAAGTTGACACTGAAACCCTCCAAATGTGAGTTCGGAAGGAGGGAAGTTGAGTTCTTAGGGTATGTCATCAGTACAGGCGGACTTAAGCCAGGCCCAAGAAAGATCAAAGCGATAGAAGAATGTCCAGAACCCAAGAATGTCCACGACATACGACGCTTTCTGGGACTGACGAACTTCTTCAGACGATTTGTAAAGGACTTCGCGAGGAAAGCAGAACCGCTAAGCAGACTTACGAAGAAAGGTTCACAATTTGAATGGAAGGAAGAACAGCGAAGGTCATTTGGAGGACTACGAAAGGATCTGGTCGAATATCCGGTACTAGCTCATTACAACCCTGAACTCAAGACAGAAGTACATTGCGACGCGAGTGCTGAGGGATTAGCAGGAATGGTGCTACAGATGGACGAAGACGGCAAATGGCGCTTGGTCTACTGTGTGAGCAAGAAGACAACAGAGGCCGAGAAGATGTACCACTCAAGCAAATTGGAGCTGATGGCGATAGTGTGGACCTTGGATCGACTACGTCAGTTCCTCGTAGGAATCAAGTTTACAGTGGTTACAGATTGCCAAGCACTGGTCTACATGAACGCGAAGAAGACTACAAATCCTCAGATAGCGCGATGGTACAATCTGATTCAGGAATACGATTTCGAAATTCGACATAAACCAGGGGAGAAGATGGCCCACGTAGACGGAATGAGTAGAGCTCCAGTCGACGACCCTAGAGACACGATGGAGGAAATCGTGGAGAAAAACCTTGAAGTGTGCCTCACAATCACACTGGAAGAACAAATCTTGATGATTCAGCATTCCGACCCTGAATTGAGAGACCTGATCCAGATCTTTCGAAAGGACCCGTGTGATAGGACAGTAGGAGAACAAAATAGAATTAACGACTACAGCTACAAAGGAGGCAGACTTTTCCGCATGGTGAAAAATGGAGAAGAGGAACGAGCCCTGTATGTTATACCCAAAAGTATGAGGAAAAGCTTAGTTGTCAAATTCCATGATCTAATGGGACATTTTGCGACTGATAGGACTGTCAACAAAATTAAGGAATTGTACTGGTTTCCTTCAATGAAGAGGTACGTTCGACGCCATGTGGCTATGTGTCTCGAGTGTCTATTTAACAAAGTTCCCGGTGGAAAACAACAAGGCTTCCTACATCCCATTAAGTCAGGCAAGAGACCGTTTTCCATCGTACACATGGACCACGTAGGCCCCTTCGTGAGAAGTACAAAAGGTAACCAGGAACTTTTAGTGATTGTCGATAATCTGACAAGATTTGTCCGATTAAGCCCTTTAAGGAATACATCGACGCAGAACGTCCTGAAGGTAATGAAAAGTTTTGTGAATGATTTCGGACTACCCGACAAGATCATCAGCGACAGAGGGTCATGTTTTACCTCAAGGCAATTTGAAGAATTCTGTCGAGGAAATGGAATACATCATACTCTGAACTCTACGAAACATCCGCAAGGGAACGGGATGGTCGAAAGAGTGAACCGAACAGTATTGTCCACTATAGCAACCAGTATCGAGGATCCGCGACGGAAGGATTGGGACCTGAAGATCAAGGAGGTAGAGCGAGACCTGAACAATGCGGTGAACAAGACGACGAATAAAACACCGTTCGAAACACTCCACGGCTATTCCCCTCGATTCCACGATGGGATACTTAGAAGATTAGCCGACGAAGACGTGGACCCATGGACCGAGCCGGATAGAATTCAAGAGAGTGTGAGATCCCAAATTGAGAACAAACAAGAAATTATGAAGACCTACTACGATAAGAAGAGGTGCCGTACAATCCAATTCGAAGTAGGAGAAATTGTAGTGATGAGGCATGTACCCAAAATGACGGGTGAACCAACCAAGGCACAACCCAAATATCGAGGACCTTTGATAATTACCGAGGTTCTGCCAAGCGACACGTATAGAGTGACTCAGTTAAGCGAAAGAACCAGTGGACGGTTCTACACGACAACGGCCCATATCAGTCAACTGAAGTCTTGGCACAGTGAAGAAGATGATTCAGCTACAGAAGAAAGTCCGGACGAGGAGCCAGAAGTAGAAGATACCCCCCGACGCAACCCACGACGTTCCTGCAACGCAAGGTTCAATCGAGGACGACTGAAATCCAGGAATGGCCGAATGTAGGCGCCATCCCGACCAGAGAGCCACAGATAAACAGATTATAAACGCACAGAATATAGAATCCGAGCTCCCCAGTAGAAGGAATACCCGGAAGACGACGGTACTCTCTGTTATATGTGTTGTTCATTATTATGATTTTGTTCTAATAAACACTACTAAATTATTTTATTGGATCCTCTCTTTCTTTTTCCCAGTAAGAAACGCCTACGGAAGCCAACAAACTGAATAGCATCTTTCAGGGGTACTGTTCCAGCACAATGTACTGTTTGGGATGATCAGTCCTAAGGAGGGGGCAGTGTTACGTGGATTAAAAAAAGGGCGCATTCCAGAATAGAATGTCTTAGAACGTTCAAGAAAAATGTAGAGAAATCAGAGAACAACTGATTGGCCCATCTAAAGCGATTGCGCAAGGCTTAGTGCTGGCGGCTTTCTGATTGGCTAACCAACCATGACCGTTATGGAAAGATCTACTCCGGGATATATAGGGATGAGTAACTCATGCCAGGGTGAAGAAAGAGAAGAGAAGGAGAAGAAGAACGAAGCTACGTGGTGGACTTCAAGCAAACGTTGGTCTCAAGAGGTCAGACTGCTGCTTACCGCCGACGCCCGTGTACTTCCTGGAAGATTCTAGAAGGGAATTTTAACGTATTTTATTGCCTGGCTAACCCTTTCTTAGACTGCAGAAAGCCGACCTTTGAAGCTGGTTGCCCCAATACCTATTACATTTTACTACATATTAGGTGTCAAGGTTGTGCATTAAATAGGTTAGTATTTTACGTCTAATATAAATTTATTGACAAAATTGACGGGAGGGAGAAAAGGGGAATAATATTTTAATACACATATTCAATTAAAAAATAATACTATATATATATATATATATACATAAAAATAAAACCTTTGAAGGACTAGTGCTGATGACCAAAAATAAATATAAAGGAATAGGAACTTATTGTAGGGGGAAAGCCGCCGACCAATGGCCGGTGGTAGGTCAGCTGCTATCTCTCTGCCTGCTAGGTCATAACTGCTACTTTTTTAAAAGTTTGCGCCCTCTACTGGCTCAAACCATGCTGCGCCCCCTATGAGTGAACTATGAGAACCTTTTTATAAAATAAAATAAAAAATGCTTAATATTTTCAAAGGTTTTATATTAAATATATATATATTTATTATGTTCAATTTTTTAAAAAAGAAATTATAAATATTTAATTTTTAAAAAACGGAAAGAGCAACAATTTCATGCCTGATGTCTTTATCCGGTGATGGGTTCTGGGCCTTCATCTCAGTTGAAGGTTGAGGCTGTTGGTGGTGGTTATTGTGGTGGGGGATCAGGCTCATCTATTGTCTGGTCATCTTCTCCAGGCTGTCGAGCCTCACAGGTCTGCCCCCATCACTGAGGGGTTTTTGGCGTCTGGGTGTAGCAGGTCACATGGGGTGTGTAGACCGTAGCACGGCCAGGGAAGTCTATAGACCTTTTTTTTTTTTAAAAACAATTCTTCCAGCCACACTTTCCAGCTCCCACACCAGGCTTGGTGTAGTCCCTCACACACACTTCCTGGTCAGTGGTAAGCTCCTGTAGCATGCCGTCTCCTTGAAGATGTCCATGGGGTTCTGGACCTGGAGTAGGGTTGGATTGTAGTCCAGGCTGCATGCTACAGCAGTCAGTTGGCTGTCAGAATTGGTCCTCTCACATGCAGGTGAGCTCTTTTAAAAAAAATATTATTAACATTGTTCCCCTACAGCAGACATCCATTCATACCATTTAAATTTATTTAGGCCACAAGTTTTTTACAACTAATTATGTTAAATTTGTCTTCCGCATCCTCTTCTCTCTCTCCAAAATTTGTAACTGCTATTTTCTTTATTGTTGTCTTATTTTTTGTACTCTTCTGTAATTATTTTTTCGATTAGCTTTAATAAAGTCCTAAAGATCATTTGTACCCACGGAAGTTATTCATTGTCAACCAACAACGCAACAATATTTTTCAGTAATAAATAATCATAGACAGAGCCAGATTAGTATAAATTTTTAAAAAATAATCGGACACGCTGTTTTTAAAAAAGAAGAGAGACGGTTTTTGAGAAGTCAGTTGAAAAGGGGCAGTTAGAGTGAAAATTCGCGCGGGAAAACAACTAAGATATATTATGAAAAAGGCATCACCTTATCGTGCAACTGAAAGTTGCTGATGGCTTGCGCCATCTATTGGAATAAATATCAACTATTCTCGTTGATTTTTAATTATTCCAGAATTGACCAAATATCCATTCTTGATTAATTAGGAAAAGCTAACCACGTACGCGTTTCGGGCTGTTGGCCCTCATCAGCGTGGTGCAAGCTGTACCTCAACGCCTAAAAAAACTGGTCATTCAGGCATCTTGAAAAATCATGAAACGGGTAGTTAAGGCCAGAATTGCGCGAGGCCGCGACACAATGTGAAAAATAGCACAAATGTCGTTTCAATGGGCAGCTGGCATGTAGATGGTAGAGCACAGATGATACCAGAAGGCTATATGCAGCTCTCACTCGCCCCGCTACGGAAAGGCCGCAAACGAAAAGGATCCACCTTGTGATAGCTCTGTCCGGCAGTTCGTGAAGGTGGTTGTCTTGTGCAGATGTTTCCTTTCCTAAAGTCTCAATATTCCGCAATTAACCTGCCTAAATATGCCCATAATTATATTCTGCCTATGAAATGCGCCTAATTTTGCTCCACGTTACTGAAATTAACATGGAAGTTTTAGCCCAGAATCTTGAACATTAAAAACAGAGGTTCACTATAAATAGGTCTATCTCAAAATATATATTTAAGAAATAGCCAAAAAAGCACCTATCTCTGTAAATAAACAGCAACAGACGAGTCAATACAAATCATCAGGAAAGAATGATTGAAAAAATATAATTATTTCCAATTAAAAACACTTCAATTAATCATTTCTAATATAAAAATATTTGCTAAGTGACCTTCCCAATGCCAGTGAGAGGTTTTATGGCACGACTTAGGATCATTGTCATTTTCCCAAGAAAATCATTTCAGGTCTTTCTGAATACAAGGTCTGATATGTTATCTGTATAAACAAAATGCCCTAACTGAGCTTTTCCTTTAACTTTGACAGCTAGATGAAAGGGGAAATTTTCTTGAAATATCTAGCAACTGTGCTATCTGATGATATCGACAGGAGAGAGAATTAACAATCAACACAACTTTTATTGTCATCAATCAAGTGCAAAGTTCGTACATTAGTGATGATAATTATTAAATTACTATCTGATGATGAAATAGTAGATAAAATTTCAAAATTCCAGTACAATGAATATGTACATTGCCGCTCTACCATCGTTGTGAGACAAGAAAGACAATGATAATTGAAAATTAATTAGTGACATTTTGTAAATACAATGCAAAGTGTATAGTCCGGACTAATTAAGGAAGGATGAGTAATTTACCATGATGATGATATTAAAAATTAATATTTACAATGAATATGCACATTGTTTCAAGCTGCAGAGTTCGATAGAATATAGCCAGCCGGTCTCCAGCGTAACCACGCATTTCGCGGTCCACAAAGAAAGCGTTGATCGCGTAATTCGCCACTGAAGATATTGTGTGATCCTCAAAACGCACTACGCCAATCCAGAACTGCGAGTCCAGCTGCCGCCCGATGATGGAGAACGCCTCTCGGATGAGAAGGCAAAAGGCGCTGCAGGGCCAGCGACAGGTCGTAGGAGCCGCAGGCGATACGGACAGGCTGGCTCAATGCCCCGGATGAGACAGGGCGTGCAGGACCAGCCACAGAGCGATGCCGAAGCATGGCTTCCGAAGGAGCAGCGACGGGGAAGTGATAAGGACACGGGGGTGGAGGGCACATCAACTATGGGCGCCAAGCACCGTAGTTCCGTGAGATGGGAACGGCGGCCTGGCGGGAGAGCTCCAGGATGCGGCGCGCAGTGCGTGAGTATAAGCGCGGGAACAGCGTGGCCGTTCCGAGCAGCACAATGGCTTCGCTGGAACTCGCTCCTAGAAATATTGGCCAGAAGCCGCTAACAGAATGCTCCAAAAGCAGCTGCGTCCTCGTGAACATATCTCATCGTCCTGGTTTTTAGCAGCGTAGCAGGACCCGCCAGGTCATGGATTCGCACTTCGACACACCTTTAGGGAATCTCCAGGAACTTCAGGTTCAGGCCCAGGATGGAGAAGGCCTGCTTCCACAGTTCCAGAAGTTTACGGCGAAGGGGCAGCAGAAAGGAATCCGAGAACATGGGAACCATTCAGGCTCCGCCAGACACGTGCATACGTTATTTTCTTCAACTCTGCTCGCAGGCCCAACCCCCCTTAAAGCCAGCGAGCTAGAGTTGGGTTCTGATCCGCCTTCGGTAACTTGCAACCCTCGTAGACAGGTGAGCCGCATCGAATATGGTGGCTCGAAAATTCCTCGGATGTTTAAGTCACCAAGGGCCACAACTGTTTCCTCTGAGATGACGTTCAGTTGGAGATGCGTTCTTCAGGAGTGAGGGAAAGGTAGTAGCTGATGAAGCTGGCCTTGAGACCCTGGATGTTGATGCTGGAGATAACGATATTGTCTGGCTACAGGACAGTGATTCCTGGTGCTACGATGACGGCGAGACAAGATTCCCTAGGAATCATTGATAGCGCAAAGACAGCGCTGTAGCCGAAGCAGAGGTCTTGGATGCTGTTCAGAGCCAGCACGTTCGTCTTTTGCAAGAATACGGCATCAACTGCATGCTGCTTCAAGAAGATGCAAAACTCCATACTCCTTTCGGCAATGCCACACACATTGAGGCACGTCATATGGAAGTTCATAACGTTATTTTAATTGCTGCAGCACTAGTGGTAGTGAACCTCTTGAAGAAGGTGCAGGCTTTATCTTCTACACGGTAGATTAATTTCCCAAGTAGGTTGATCAGGCTCACCAGCCGATGCCTGCACAATCTTTTCTCTCCCTATACCTTCTGTCTTTGTGTCCGTGAATAAGGTGTCAGAGAGATGCTCAAGGTCTGTGTTCAGCTGTGTGAAGGATTTAGACTTTTTCCCAGATGATTCTTCCTCCTGATTGTTCAGAGGATTGTTTCTCCTGCACTTTGGGATTACAGGAGATAGATAGGAGGTGCGAAGTTGAGCAGGATCACTCTACTAAGTATGGCCTCTTCTGCCGCTGGTTAAGTTGTGGCGCTGTTCTACCGCGTTAGGGTAAAGGTTCGAGCTGCAGTGAGAACTATAAATTAATAATTTATATTTTAATAAGTCCAAAAATTACATACAATTATAAGAGGCAAATGGAGTACAGTTTTTACTCCACCAGCGCCTAGAGTATTATATAATGGAAGGAACCGCCGCAGGTTGTAGCGACGCGCGGTAAACAGCCGGCGATATCAGGCGGTGTTCGAAAAGTGCGCGCGCAGCCCCCGGTGCGCGCGCAGGCCGGCTGGCCAGCTCGCAGAATTCCCGGCGTCCCATGCCAGCGTCGCCCGCTGGCATCCTCTTATCTCATGCCCCCCCTGGAGATTGGGACTTGGGACCGATCCAACGTAGTTGCTATAACGCGGGTTCGGTTCTCGGGTTCGAGGGGATAAGGTCTGCTGATGTTGAGCTGAGTTGGGTGGGGTGGTGTACGGTGGAGGCACGAAAGGTCGTAAGAATCTGCGATTACGGCGAAGAAGGCGTCCGGCGTCGGTCCGGATGAGGTAGCTGCGACCGCGTGGAAGTTGTTCGAGAACCTCAGCAAGGAGGGTCCAATGTTTTGTGCGGTGATCCTGGACAAGGACTATTGCTCCCACTTCCAAATGTGAGAGTGGCTTGGCGTTGCGATTGTATCGCTTCCGGAAGGAATGTTCTCTTACATTTTGCTGCAAGAGGTACTGGGCCATCTGGATCTGCTGGGGCGTGCCAGAGATGGTGATGACCCGTTCGTTGCTACCAGGTTGAGACTCATCTATGGTGATCCCCGCACCAGACTCGCGCCGGATCTTCCTGATGCGTTGACCACCTTTCCCAATGATGGCACCGGCGAGATCATTTGGTATAGTGACTTGTGATGAGCCTTTTTTCGGGACGACTACCATAGGATGGCACCAATCGATGGCTTCGCCGACGGGTACCTGTTCGATTATCCCTTTCGCCAACATGGTATCGAGTTGAGTTTTGACGGGGTCTCTCCAGTGAAAGGGAACGTTGTATGCCCGGTAGCGTTTGCAAGGAACGGCATCTTTAACTAGTTCGATAGACATGGGGGGTCCTTGCATGGGTTTTAACACTGTGTCGTCGAACGCTCTAGCATAATGGGTAAGGATAGACTGCTTATCGATCTCATTGGCTCTCACCGGGGTCGGCGGGAGCGTTAGAACTTGTCCGTTGGTTATGGCATTGACGATCATTGAATGGGGCCAGTTATCCGGCAGAAGTCCTAAGGCTTTGCATCCGCTCTTGCTCAAGAAAGGGGCGTTCAGGTGCTTGCAGACTCCAACGGTAGTGCTGTATGTTTTCCCGTTGAGATGCAGTGCCGCGACGAACGATCCACAAGGACTTAAGCTGATGCCGTTGGCTCCTACGCAAGGGACGTTCTTCGGGTTGAGTGCTGATCGGGTCTGCTCATCCAGTAACAGGAATTCTGATTCTGGGATTAGATCCAGATCTGACCCCGGGTCCGCCAGCCAACGGATTTGGTGTAACTTATGGTTGATATCGGTCGGAATGGTTATGAGTTCGTTGCGTACTCCAGCTGCAACAACTGTGTTTGAGGGTCCTGGTTGGGACTGATTGTTTCTGGTTGCGGGTGGCGGGATATTAGGTTTGGTTGTGGGTTTCCGGTTCAGTTGTCGGCAAACCCTTCCGTAATGCCCGGTGATGCCGCATTTGTTACACTCTATGTCTTTTGCTGGGCACTGGTCACGGCGGTGTCTTGGGTTCGCCCCACATCCGGAGCAGGGGTCGTTAGGATCATAGGGTTTCTGAAAGAAACGGTTGGCCTTAGGTGAGGTTTCAGACGAGCTGGCTTGTTGATGCTTGTAGGTTGATGGTGCACGTCTGGTTGCAATGAAGGCTTCGGGGGAGGTGGTTGGGGAGGGTGAAAGAGTCGCGCCCACGGCGGTAGCACTCTCATGTGCGATGCAAATTGAGAGGACTCGGTCCAGGGAGAGGTCGGAATTGTACTGCTCCGCCAGTACTTTTCGTTGGAGGTCTTTATCAAACAGGCCACATATTAACCTGTCACGGATACGGAGTTGCTGTTGATAACCAGCAAGGGCAAACGTTTTCCCACAAGCTCTTTTTGTGCATATTGTAATACACGGGTCGCCGCATGTGCTGCACTTAAAATCCAGCTCATGTGCACACGAGTCATCAAGAGCTTTAAGGGCTGCGAAGTAGCGATCCACCGATTCTCCGGTTTGTTGGTCCCTACGATGAAAATCTTGCCGATCAAGGAGGGGGTTTCGCTTCTTGCGTAGGTAGGCCTCGAGAGCATTCACGGCTTCATCGAGGGTGGTGGTGGTAGAAATATGAAGGCGGCCTGATTGCCAAAGGATGGTCCATTCGGAATGGAGGGCGGCACGCAAAGTCACTTGCTGTGTGGATAGCGGGAAGGTGGCTACTTGTTGGGCGTCCACGTAGTCGTTCCTACGTTGTTTCCAATCGCGGAAAAAAGACATCGTTAACTCCTCCGGGGAAGCCAGTTTAGGAAGCTGGATGATTTTTGTGGCGTGATGAGGAGGAGCTCCTAATGGGACTGTCGGTGTCGGATTCCGAGTAGCCATCTGCTGCAACAGTGCGGCTATGGACCTGAGGATGTCGGTGCTGGTCGGCGAGGCAGGGTTCTCTGGAGGGGTTTGGGATGGTCGGCGATTCCTTCTTGAGGGCATCTTGATTACTAATTGTCACTGAGCTGTTACTTAAAAAACGGCTATAATTAACCGAATGTCGACTGCGCCATGTTCTACCGCGTTAGGGTAAAGGTTCGAGCTGCAGTGAGAACTATAAATTAATAATTTATATTTTAATAAGTCCAAAAATTACATACAATTATAAGAGGCAAATGGAGTACAGTTTTTACTCCACCAGCGCCTAGAGTATTATATAATGGAAGGAACCGCCGCAGGTTGTAGCGACGCGCGGTAAACAGCCGGCGATATCAGGCGGTGTTCGAAAAGTGCGCGCGCAGGCCGGCTGGCCAGCTCGCAGAATTCCCGGCGTCCCATGCCAGCGTCGCCCGCTGGCATCCTCTTATCTCAGGCGCCACCAGTAGTGTTGCTAGAGGGAGTCTTCGCAAGAACAATAGTTTATCTTGCAGGGGTCTCCTCAGGTTTGGCACGGCTAACTTCAGCTGGTTGAGGCAGGTCTTGACAAGGGCAGTGTCTGGGTGGAAGGAGGGGTGAACCTGGACCATGGTAGATAGGTTTTCGAGTGGAGCGCTCCTCTGTGTCCTGCTGGCCCGCTGATGTGATTGGCACTTGCTACAAATGACGCCAATGGAGTTGTATGCTGGTGTCATCAATTTCATCGGGAGCTGGTGGATCTTTAGACCTTTATTCATGTAGATGAAGGCCTTCCTGCTGCCTACAGTTCACAAGTAACCTTTGCCAGATAGCACCTCATAAGCCATTGAGGCTACTTTGCAATAAGGTCGTATTGCCGCAATGATGTATTCATTCTTGACAGCGATGGAAATATTTCCTATAATTAGCCCTCTTCCTTTAGGGAAGACCTTCAGGAGGGTGCTGCTGATGGTGAGGCCCCCCTCTGGTAGGTGCTCTGTCTTCTCAATGCTGCATATTTCCACCAGAACATGTCCAGGCATCTTCATGAGCTGGTACACTAAAGACTTGCCCAGCATCTATTCAAGAGCCTTCATATATTGGATTGGATGGACGTCTGCGCTCCACTCAATGATGCAGCCAACACATGTCATTGACCCAGCCTTTCCTGCTTCTATCTGATCTGTGTAACCGCATCTCTTTATTCCCTCCTTTGTTACTGGCTGCTATGGATTCAGTCTTTAAATTTTTTGCAGGCTGGACTCTTGATTCCTGACCTTTTCTTTTAGGTGCTTTAGGCCTTTGAAAACCATGAGAATAAGATTCTTTCTTGGAAACTTCTACCGTGTCCACCCAATTTGCATTAGCTTGAATTTTTTCTATGGCCTTATTTGTATATCTGGGACTAGCCTGATTGTTTCATGTTGAACTTTCTATAAATGCAAATTCTGTGTACAAGTCCTGTTTCAAATTTTTAAAGCTCCCATTTTTTGGGTGAAAAATTTTTGCATAAGAAAAAAGGCATGTATCATATTTATATGTAAATATCTGTGATTTATTCTTTTACCTTTTTATTTATTTATTTGGACTAGCACCTCATATGACCGAGTTTATTGCAACATTGAATGATGATGTGAAAATGTTTGGTTTGTGAATCACTTTTTAGGTAATATGTCATTGAATTATGTAAGAATGGATGAAAAATGGTTCCCAATCCCATAAGTTCTCTCAGAGCGTAATTATATAAAAATGAATTTTATGGATTCACATTTACACCCTTGATAATGTCAGTGAATGTATTCACCAAGACATCATTGAAGAATGATAAAATGTTTTTTAGAATCCACAAATGGTGGCAGGATATTGTTGGAATCTGATATGACATAAAAGAAGTCAAATATATCAGAGGCCACACTAAAATTGTCCTTTAGATCACTGACATTATTTTTATTACTTGTTAAATATATTCCTTTATCTCACACATTATAACTAATGTTTAATAAATCAAATAATAATGTGGTTTCTTCCTTTGTATTATGTTTTTGGTTTATTTATTTTCAGATAGTAATAATTTCAAGTTACCCCACTTTTCCCTCAATAGAGGAGTAGCAAGAGTGAAATATACCATACAGTATAAACCACTTTTATTCAACCAATTTTTCAAATCCCAATCATTTCCCTTTCAAATTATCTTCTTTAATTCAACACTCCCTCGAGTTTTGACAACAAAATGTTCTATAAAAATGTATACTAGCAGTGTGTGAAAATGTTGTGAGATCAATTTATAATGATCTTATCAACTGACCTAACCAACTTTAATTCAACACTGACTTCAATTCACCCAAAAATTCTTATCTCTGGGGTGTTCAATTGAAGAAGTTGGACTGTAG
Source organism: Cordylochernes scorpioides (assembly GCA_030710605.1). Classification (NCBI taxonomy): domain Eukaryota; kingdom Metazoa; phylum Arthropoda; class Arachnida; order Pseudoscorpiones; family Chernetidae; genus Cordylochernes; species Cordylochernes scorpioides. The sequence goes on along the minus strand of CP092863.1, from coordinate 55,053,812 downwards.
TTCCACAACTTGACAAATTGAACTTAATGAAATACCGATGGTAGCAGAGACGAGTTGGGATACACTGGCAGTGGCTGTCTCATCAAAACCACAATGGCATTGAGAAAATAAACAGAAAAAAACCCAGATTTTTGCTCAGTCTTCAGATCAAACCAAACTTATAGCCATCTATGAAGCCTTAAAATCCATATCAAGATATCTGGATTCTTACTGATAGTAGAAGTGCCAAACAACACTTGAGTAACACAGGGGAACTTAGAGACAAAGTAAGCAGGAACATAATTGGTTATCTCCAAAAACTCTCAAAAACCTCAAAAATTCACCTTCAATGGATACCCTCACACGTTGGCATTGAAGGTAATGAAGCTGCTGATGCGCTAGCGAAAAAAGGCACAAAAGAACCCATGCCACAGAAAAATAAACTTACTTTTAAAGAAATAGAAACAGTAGCCAAAACAAAAATAAACAAGAACTGGAGGATCCCACCTAGGCACAGTTGGTACATTCTTGGATCATAAAACCACCCAGGCCTAGGAGGCCCATAAGTCTTAACCCTCCTTCTTATAACAAAACCTCTACAGCCCTCTGGCTTGCAGGAGGGTATGAGCACAGTTGGTACATCCCTGGAGCAGATGGCCACCCAGACCTTACGGTCCACAAGCACAGTTGGTACAGTGGAGTGAACCCAGGAGGAGCTCTGAACATCAGAAATAGACAGCATCAAACAACACTAACAAGATTTAGAACAGGCCATCTCAAGCCATTGAAGAGAGAAAATAACAACAAAATCTACCCCACTTGCCCAAAATGTAGCTTGGAACCTGCAGCTCCAGAACACATTTTGGCTTGCATTAGATGCACTAAACAGGACCTTTGGGAGAGGCCACTGCTTATCATAAAACAGCTCGAGGAGCATGAACTCATGGAATTTGTGTAATCTTTACACAAGGGGATAAGAAACAACACCAACAACATAGATGACCAATGTGGAATGTTTTTCTGGCTAGCAGCCTCCTGCATTGTTATACACCAGCCTTCCTTCCAGTCTCAGCTGGGGAGAATGAAAAAGTAGCTATTAGAGATATTCAAATAAACTTTATTAAACACCAATTTAAACAGAGGATATATAGGTTTCAACAATGGTCAGAGAGTCCCATGTCATATTGGTAATTGCCACAACGATAGCTCCTCATGTACTCCAGCAGGGTGGGGTAGTCCACGGTGGTCTTGTACACAAAGGGCTGGCTTTCCATGAGCCTCACCCAGCTTCCCAGCTTGGGGAACTTCAGGTGGTTGAAGTCTGCTCCCAGCAACTTGGGGGCAACCTGGGCCAGCTCCATCCAGGGCCATAACATCAGGTCCAGCACCCCAGGGGCATCCTCACCTGTTCACACACCAGCCTCAGTGGAATATAACTCCAATTAGCAAATGTTTACCTTTTTAAAAAATCATTAGAAAGTGATTAGGGAAGGAATATATTAAGAATTTCTAAAGCTCTAGATGATTAGTTGGTGAGAATCCAAGCAGTCACATTCTCTTCTTCTTGCTTGGTAAAATTAGGGCTTTGATTTCATTTATTTCTGGCAAATTTCTCTCACATGTTAACCTGACTATTTCAACATTTGGCGGAAATGTATCTGTGTACAATAAAAACAAGGTTGTTCGCATATCAAAACCTAATTTCAGGTTGGAAAAAAACAAACATCATTTATTAGCCACAGTCTGCCATTCTATAAATTTGCTTTTAATGTCTCTTTATATATATATATAGATGGAAATTTTGCCGAGAGGAAAACTTGATCTATAAAAGCAAAGGTCACCTCTCTCGTCAAAATAAACGTCAAAACTTGATGCCATCTATTGACAGTCGTCACAAACTGTTGTTTCTCATCCCCTTGTGTAAAGATAACACGAATTCCATGAGTTCATGCTCCTCGAGCTCGGGTCTGTGACAAATTCACAACAGCTTTGGCAAACTGAGAAGCGTCCTCCTGGAGACCATGGTTTCAGGCTAAGGCCAGACAGGAGAGGTGAACTGCCAAAATTCTATCTATATTTTGGCCATAAATTTGGCCTAGCCACTTTGCCAAGAACATGGCTAGCTTTTCTTGATTAATCAAAAATGGGGATTTGGCCATTCTGGAATAATTAAAAATCAACAAATAGTTCCTATTTATTCCGACAGATGGCGCAAGCCATCAGCAAATTTTTGCTGAATGATCAGGAGATCTTAATTGTTTAATGGTAGTATAACTGAAATTTTTCTCCTTTTTAATACATTTAATAGTCTTTTTTTAAAACAATTTTTAAATTAATTAATTTAAATATAGTCATTAATTCTAAATTTACAAATTTATCGTAGCCAAATGATTTATACGTCACATAAGTGACAAAGAAAACACACCTACTTTCAGTCAAAAAGTGGTCTGACATTACCAAGTCTCTGATGGTGAGACCCCTGTGAGACCGAATGTTTTTTGGATGGTCAATTATAGGAGACTCTACTGTACTCTTTGCCAGAAATAAAGGAAACCACATGGGATAGCTATATGTATAGTAAAACCTTAGAAATACTTATAGAAAACCCAAATAGAACCAATAGTTGGTCCATTATAGCCATTATTTCACTTTATATTACCAAGGTTCATGCTATTATATTTTAGGCACATTATAAGGGAAGGTGCTCTATATCCCCGCCGGTTGAATTTAGCAGGGTTTCAGTGCATATATGTGGTGCTGGTGAGTCGAGAACTTAGCTCCTTTGATGATGGTCTTCCTCTTCATCATGATCCAAAGGGAACTTGGGGAAGTTTCTCCCATAACACTGTATAGAAAGATAGTTATATTTGGGCAGATAACTTACCATTTAGACTTTCACACACAATTTACACAACATATAGAATAATAATTTACATGAGCTACTTGAGGTTAGTCAAGTCCAAAACCCCAACCCTGTTACAAAGTTACCTCCAAAAAAAGGAGTGGCTCTCTTAGCCAGCTCCGTCTCCAAAGGCTCCATCCTATTTTGGGCATTTTCCCACAACTCAGGCAGGACATCGTCAGGCTCCGTGAAGAACTTGTGGATGGCGGAAGGAATGATCTGCACATGCATGTCACGATCCCCGTGTTGTGGCAAGTGATATTTGTAAGTACACACCGCTGCTGTCATTTTCTCTACAATATATATGATTTTTAAATATTAAAAATGTCTAAAATTATATATGCAATTTTGTTAAAAGTTGTTTTCAGACTTTCCAAGGAGAAATACTCATTTACCTTTATTATTAAAATTATGAAATAATAAGTGCACAGTCAGTCAAATAATAAAGGAAAACAAAGAAAATTTTGTTATCTATGAAATTAAGCAAAAAAATTCATTTGAAGAAACCTCAACCGAAAGAAAGATAAAGGAAATGGTTGTCAGAAAGAATCCACCTTCTCAAAGGAATATTTGCACAATAACCAACGTACCACCTTCTACCGTTAACCATATATGTATATTGTCAGGAAAAAATTAACTTAAAAATACATGAAAAGGCCAAAGTTCATGTTCTCAAGCCGCACCATATTGAGGAATGCAAGACCTGCAACAAAGCCTTTTATAAAAAGTACCTGGCAGGTGAAAAATGGAAGAATGTTGTTACCTTGGATGAGGATGAATTTACCTCATTATAGCAACCAACCCAGTGCCATTTCTTACGCTAACTCTCAAATAAACACCTTTCAGAACTGTGTCGGGCAATGCAAGAAATTTTTCTCAAAGGGCTTCAAGATTGTTGCAGGTTTCTGCTATAATGGAAGCTTTCTATAAAGAAGGTGGACCCAAATGTCAAGATAAATTCACAAATCAACTAAAGACTTAGACCAATTTTTTAACAATCAGGTCCCATTTTTGTATAAAAGTGAGTCAAGATTCGTGTGACTGCACCAGGATAAAGCCACGAGTCATACATCAAGTTCAACATGTCAATAGCTAGATGAAACCAGCATTTCGCACATTCTTTTTAAGCACATCCTTGCCAAAATCCCCAGAATGCTCTTAGATCTAGAAAACCAAAGTTGCTAGAAGGTCTCTGGAAAGTCATTAAGGAGTGTTAGGATGGTCTTGATCAAAATATTCAAGACAAAACTTTAATTCTTGGAAACATCGATGCAGGATAGTTGCTATAAAACATTAAAATCGTTCTTTTAAAAATTGAACACCCTCTGTATGTTCTACTCTATAGTCAGCCCTTGGAAATGTTTATGATGTAACTGATGGAGAATGAACTTTGTGAGAGTAGAAACATTTTCAGTATCAGTTGAAAACCAAACCAGGGTTAAATGCTTGGAAGGCAGCTATACAACAGGGGCATAATGGTTAGCATTGCTGGCATTCAAAATAAGACCAAAAATTATTCTGAAAGAACAACAATTGCAATATAATAAACATCCTAAATATCTTGGCTACACCCTGGATCCAGAAATTAACTCCAGTAAACATATTGAAGAAGTTATTAGAAAAGGAAGAGACCGACTAAAAATCCTGAAATATATTTCAGGAAGAGAGTGGGGAGCCGATGCAACCACACTAAAATTAACTTACACATCTCTAATTAGACCTATCCTGGAATATGGATATCAAATCTATGGTACAGCATCTGAAACAAATCTAAAATCACTGGAAAGGATACAACTAAGTGCAGCTAGAATTATTACAGGTCTTCGAAATACCTGCCCTAATGATATTGTACTTTATGAGGCAGACATTATGCCCTTAAAGGATAGAAGAAGCTACAATCTGCCAAAATATATAAACAAAATCAAGAGTTATGGAAACAAACACAGAACTTCCAAGTACATACTTAATTGGGAATCCAATTTAAGACTCAAAAAAGAAGGCCCTCTACACCTGGCCAAAAGAAATGAATTTTTAAAATATAAAGTGGAAAAAAATTATTTAGCAGAAAAAATTTCTCCATGCAAACCACTACAAAATGTTATTTTTAATGCCACTTTAAATGAACCCACCAACAAACAATACCAAAATCCAGAATACTTAAAACAATTATCATTAGAAATAATTAATAACATTCCTAAAAATGCAATAACTATCTATACCGATGGTAGCAGAGACGAGCTAGGACACACTGGCAGTGGCTGTCTCATCAAAACCACAAATGGCATTGAGAAAATGAACAGAAGAAACCCAGATTTTTGCTCAGTCTTCAGATCAGAACTTATAGCCATCTATGAAGCCTTAAAATCCATCAGAAATACTAATTATAAAGATATCTGGATTCTTACTGATAGTAGAAGTGCCATACAACACTTGAGTCACACAGGGGAACTTAGAGACAAAGTAAGCAGGAACATAATTGGTTATCTCCAAAAACTCTCAAAAACCTCAAAAATTCACCTTCAATGGATACCCTCACACGTTGGCATTGAAGGCAATGAAGCTGCTGATGTGCTAGCGAAAAAAGGCACAAAAGAACCCTTGCCACAGAAAAATAAACTTACTTTTAAAGAAATAGAATCAATAGCCAAAACAAAAATAAACAAGAACTGGAGGATCCCACCTAAGCACAGTTGGTACAGTGGAGTGAACCCAGGAGGAGCTCTGAACATCAGAAATAGACAGCATCAAACAACACTAACAAGATTTAGAACAGGCCATCTCAAGCCATTGAAGATAGAAAATAATAACAAAATTTATCCCACTTGCCCAAAATGTAGTTTGGTACCTGCAGCTCCAGAACACATTTTGGCTTGCATTAGATGCACTAAACAGGACCTTTGGGAGAGGCCGCTGCTCATCATAAAACAGCTCGAGGAGCATGAACTCATGGAATTCGTGTAATCTTTACACAAGGGGATAAGAAACAACAACAACAGCATTATTTTTTTGTTTGAAAGCCAATAGACAAAAAGTCTGTTTAAATAAATATCCTGATCTATCTTTGAAGAACAGAGGAGAGTGTATGAAATCCTACCTTATCATACTCTTCCAGAAGCTGCTGCTCCTGGGTCCAGTTCTCAGGGAAGAGTCGAGGGCAGGGATGGTGTTTCTCCAGGTACTCTATGATGTTCATGGAACCTCTCACAAGCTCCCCATCTTTCTCCAGCACAGGCACCTGCCCCAGCGGGTTCTTCTCCACCAGCCACTCTGGCTTGTCCTTCAGGTGGATGTTGACCACATCCACACTGCCATACCACACAGACATCACCACCCCATTCTTGCACCAGTGGGTCAACACAAATAACCAAACACATAGATGCTGTCAAATATATTGTTTTCTGCAATAAATATTTTTCAACACTCAGGATCTCATGTGAATATAATCAACAAAATATAAAATGATTCAAGCAAGGTACATTGCAGCGATATATTCAGAGAAATAAATTTTAAAATATCTTGATAAGAGAGACTTCGAAAATAACTTGAAAAATCTTCATGAAAACCTTGAAACACTTTTATCTTTATAAATTTAATTGCCATATATCAATAAAATTTTTAACAATAAATTTCTGGCAATGTGTTCCTTTTTAATAAAAATCATTCTAAGATCAAAGAACTTGCGCATAAAATTAAATCCAAAAGACAAAAAACCTCTCGCAATTAGTATCTTTTATTAGATTGCGAGAGGTTTTTTGTCTTTTGGATTTAATAAAAATCATAAAATATTATCTCTAACAGACCTTACTGCAAAGATTATTATTATTATTTTTTGCTTATCCCTAGTACCCGTGGTACAGGCCATGATAATCATGGTGGGTAGTTAGCGACTGCTTTTTACTGTAAGCGCACATGTCTACACATGTGAAAGCAGTTCGACTTGCACTTACAAATGTGCCAGAACCCCGTTTGGTTACTTGCACTCGCTGGTGGGGTTGGACTTTTGCAAGAATCGGGGGAGCCATTGGAGCATTTTTTTTTTTAAACAGAAAAAAGTGTCCAATGCGGGAATCGAACCCGGGCCGTAGTGGTCGAAAACCAAACGGTTTAACCAACCTTCCACCGACCCCCGATTGCAATGATAAAAGTTATAAAAAGGGCTAGAGAGAGCCAAGCCCTCTCATTCAATAACATATCATTGCAGAAAGGTCTGTAGAGATAATATTTTATGTGATTTATATAAAAAACAAAAACACATTGCCATAAATTTATTGTTGCACTTTATATATCTTATATATTATCTTGATAAAAACCATTTAAAAAGAAAAAAAAAAAAACTATTTCCAAAGAGTATTTTTCTAAATGAAATACAATTGAATCAAGCATTCACACCATGTGTAAGTTATAACAATATCATCAGTGGATGTTGTCTAAAATAGATCAATTAGGTTTGGCTAAACTCAGGTTCAGGTCTCAACAGATTTCTACTGCTGTCTCTACTTACTCAAGATGCTTCAAAGCAGCAACAAGCAACACCCGCTTACAGTAGGGACAAAAGCGGTTGGAATAGAGACGGTAAACTCCTGGCTTGAGGGGAGGCAGGGGGTCCCCTGGAACATGTCACTACAGGGTGATTAAACCATGCAGTGGGAATCCTAAAATATAAAATTTCAAGATAATTACTGAATAAAACCCCCCTCGATATAGTGAACCCCAATTAGACTGAACTTTGGGTTCCCTATAGCCATGGTTTGGCTTTTTTTAACTTTTAATAAATTTTAGATTGTAAAATTGAAGCACATTCAGAATAATTAATAAGTAAAAATACATTTTAAAAAAAGCTTTAATTTAAATGAACTAAAAAGGAAAAAATAAAATATTTTATCTTCTGTCATTGAGCAATTAGATGTATCTGAGTGAAAATAAAAGCAGCAGGGGACGATCATCATGAATTTCATGAATTTTGAACCTAATGTGATTTAATATCTAGCAACTGATTAGCGATTTTTATAAGTGTTTGCTATATTTTTACCTCTTCTCTAAATATAATCGTCCCCAGCCGCTTTTATTTTCACTCAGATACATCTAATTGCTCAATGACAGAAGATGAAATATTTTATTTTTTCCTTTTAAGTGCATTAAAATAAAAGTTTTTTATTAAATGTATTTTTACTTATTAATTATTTAGTATTTTTTAAAGTCGGGAATTTACAAAACTTAGAATCAAAAGTTCACTGGGGACTAGGCCTTAAATAGACGGAAGCCTGATCACAGCAACCTATAAAAGGAAATGAAGAATTTGTTCATTCCTAACCATTCCAACCACCCAGAAGTCTGAAAATTTGTACGCTTGCAATGTTTATGGGACTGTGTGAGTGTTAAAAGTTTCACACTTCTATGTGATCTAGAAGTATATTAAAATTAATTTTTAAAATTTTGAAAGGCAATTTGGAAATTTTTCCATTTCCGGTTACCCCGACAACCAAGATGTCTGAAAATTTGTCAACTTGCATCATTGGGTTCTGAAAAGGGTTCCAAATTTCAGATTCCTATGTGCTCTAAAAGTATATTAAAAATTGATTGTAAGATTTGTGGACAGACAGACAGGGAAGCAAGTTAGATAAAAGCTTTTTAAAAGGCAACCATTTAATAACAATGTATATAAAAGTAAAGAACAAGAAAATTATTGCAAAAAGATGTGCTGTGAGAATGGATTCTCATCTTTAATTGGCATAGATGGCGACTTTATACAGCATGACCTTATTAATTCAACATCCTAGGGGATTAGCTTTTGGGTGAATCATTCAGTATTGAATTAAAGACTGTTAATTCTAGTGGACATTTTTCTCTCCAGAATAACCAAATGTATAATTAAAATAATATTTTAAAAAAATATTGATGTAAAATATATTTTAATTAATAATGTTAATTGAAACCATTGGGACTTTTTATTTAATTTTTTGAGAATGTTTCATTTTAATTTTATAATTACCTTGTGTTTATAATCTACTAGCGGACGTACCCGGCTTCGCCCGGGTTTTACCCGAGTAAAGGTTTGTCTAACGAATCTTTCGATAGAGTGAACATTTTTCCCGGTCCCTTTAAAAATACTCGATAAGTTGAATAAAATCAATATTAAGTGGTTCCCTCGGTAATTGGAAGTTAAAGGAATAGTATCTTGCCTTGGAATTGTATCATTATTCTTGTCTCAAATAAATTGCCGTGTCATCCTGAATTTTGTCTTTCCTAATTTTCTACATTACAAAATCATTGTATCATCATGATAATATTTAGAGCAGATTGTTGAATTATAACAGATAAATTAGAATATTTCTTTTGATTATTTTTAGGCGAAAAGTTATTGATTTCTATATTTTTTAAAATAGCCTATCGTCTTCCCCGTATTTTTTTACCTATGTATGGAAATTTTGGTTTGAATTAGTGAACTACTGCGAATTTGTATACCGGACATACAAACAGACAGACAAACATACAAACATTCATTTATATATATATAGATAATCCAAATTGTGCCTTATCATTAATTTTACAATTGGTTATTCTAGAAAAATGTCCATCCATGTTGTGATGAAATCATCTAACTGACTTTAATTCTCTGATCCCTTGGGAATTAAAGAGGTTAAACTCTATATAATTGCAATGAATAGCGTTTGATTTTTTTAAAAATCAGCATTCAATTCTATACATGCATACTGGTGAAAATACTCGGATAAAATCCAGGCAACACTCGGGTCACATTCACAGTAAAGATTATTATTATAGACTAGACGAATGGCCCGGGCAACGCCCGGTGTGTAGAAATGGAGGGTAGTCGGTTCACAAAACACTGAGCGAGATTCGGTAGAAGAATTCGCTGTGATGATTCTTTGTGGGCTGTTGCAAGGATTTAAATAAGATCACTAAATAGCTGAAAGGAGGGGGTAAAAATCTCCTTCTAACTAACTTTATTCAATACATATTAAGAGGACAGTGGAAAACACGCGACTGGTGGGTAGCAAAACCAAGCCGTGTTCTGATGTTTATGTTGGCGGCTCCTTTGTCGGCGGCTGACGCCGCCGTGTTTACAGTCGACACCTGAGCCGTCTGGGCTGCGTCCGGAAGAATGGATCTCCACCATTCCACACACCTGGGTTTTACCCGAGTGCGAATATATTTTAAAAACGTTTTAATCTTCATCTAGATCTTCATCTTGTCTACACCTTGTATACATCTTGCTTCCTAGGGTTGCCTAGAGTGGCCGCTATAGACAGGGTGGTCTGTATAGACAGGTGGATGTATCACACAGCTGATAACAGGGTTGCCTAGAGTGGCCGCTATAGACAGGGTGGTCTGTATAGACAGGTGAATGTAACACACTGATGATAACAGGGTTGCCTAAAGTGACCGCTATAGACAGGGTGGTCTGTATGGACAGGTGGATGTATCACACAGCTGATAACAGGGTTGTCTAGAGTGGCCGCTATAGACAGGTGTATGTATCACACAGCTGATAACAGGGTTATCTAGAATGGCCGCTATATACAGGGTGGTCTGTATAGACAGGTGGATGTATCACACAGCTGATAACAGGGTTGTCTAGGGTGGTCTGTATACACAGGTGGATGTAACACACTGCTGATTACAGGGTTGCCTAAAGTGACCGCTATAGACAGGGTGGTCTGTATAGACAGGTGTATGTATCACACAGCTGATAACAGGGTTGTCTAGAGGGGGGCAGGGAGGACACGTGTTCGCCGGCAGCCAATGGGCGCGCATTCTATCCGTGAGCTTCAGACAGAATAAGGCAATTATATATATAGATCATACACACAAGTGGGAATCCAATTACAAAATTTATTTTTAAAATAGCCCAAACTCTTCTATTTAGTACCACAAACACTTTGTTAGAAATTAAACTTTTCAAAACTTAATCTAAGCCATGTATGTATGTTAACAATTATATAAAACTAGAATATAAGAAATAAAAGGTAATAAGATCAAATCTCCAAATAAATAGTGTGTGGTGTTTCGGTAACAACACTGTTACCAAAATATATATTTGGATTTGGTCTTATTATCTTTTATTCCTAATCTATAATACAAAAGTTGTTCCTTATAATAGAATATAAGAAGTTATTCCATGGGCAAGGAAATTTCCCACTGAATGTGTCAAAGATTGTTAAAATAAATGTGATTAATGGGATGTGTGCGTGGTGACCATATCACTATGTATGTTCAGCTTACCCTTCCTGAGACACTTGGCTGACCGCACTGCTCCTTCCATGTCTGGACAAACAGGCTACTTCACAGGCTAGCACCCTGAATGATACAAATAATTCATTTAAAACTAACAACACTAGTAATTACCTATAGAAATATATATTTTTAAGTTTATAGTTGCCAAAAAATATTTGGTGTGAATCATGTAAGCTACTCATGATTTTATAGTTGAAAACAAAATAGAGATAACACACCACATAATGGGAACTGTAAAATGGGTGAAGTGTTGGGTCATACTTAGATTGAAAAGACAATGGCAGAGAATGCCTATGGAAAACTATAGGGATGTGGTTAGATACTCTCTAAGGATACTTTAACAAAAAAAAAAACCTTTGGAATATACAGTAAAACCCCGCTAATATGAACCTTCCCTTATAACGAAACCACGCCGATTCCCAATTCCATTCCATTGAAAATACCATCATTATAACGAACTTTGCGATTTTTAAAATAACAAACTACCCCTATAACGAACCAATTTTCGGTCCCAAAATAATAAAATCTATTTAAAATACTATGCTTATAACAAACTTAGAATTGTAATTTAAAAAAAAAAATTAAAACAAAATTTTGATAATGTTTCAGCTCGCGGTTTCAAAACAATAAATTTAGCGGCATTGTTTGTTTTGATTTTTGCACTTTATTTTGCTGCATGTTGTATAAATTTCTACACATTATACTTTTTATTAAATAGAATATATTTGATTCCATTAAATTTGAAATAAAAAAATGCAAATGGCTTCCAAATTGAAGAAAACAAAGGCATTAAAAAAAAAAAACGTTATTTCTTTAAAAAAAAAAAGACCATTTTCAGAACTTTTCAAAGTGAAACAACACAGGCAAAATGTTAAGAACATATTAAAATAAGAGAATATAACTTTTCTATTATGAAAGATAAAATATAAAGCTATTAAAAATTGTTACAAAGAGGAATCAACCTTAACTTTTGCCGCGATCGTATATTTAGGGCTAAAAAAAAAAAAAAGAGTCCAAATAAACGGTCCCATGATGAAACAAAAACTATTTTTATGCAATGAACTATGGTGATTCTAAATTCAGAAATGTTTTGCATGACAGGTTAAAAAAACGAAATCTAGACCTAGAAGAAAATGTGGAAACATGAAATGGAAGAAAAACACTAACTTTCTTTGAATGGTGCAATGCTTGAGAGTCCTTTGAAGCAACTTGGTATTAGAGCCATTTTTTCAAGTAAACATTGTATTATATAATGTGATAATGATGTTTTAAAATCATTTTATATCTTTGAATATATATTTAATAAAACTTTGCCTAGGATTTGTCTTGATTTTTAAATTAGACAGAGGTACATGTATGTTAATAATAATAAGAACCTATCATCTAATGATTTCTTTTGTTATTCAGTATTAATGTAAGGAAATTGGTCAATTAAGGAATTAAAACAAAGTGACCAGTATTAAGAGGCAGCCTCTTCTTGTGTGTATGGCCGTCCTTTAATTATGCGGTCTAAAAATTTTTAAAAGTACAAAAAAATGGCCAAACCGTGGCTATAGTGAACCAAAAGCTATCCCATTGGGGTTCACTATAGAGGGGTTTTACTGTATTTCATTAATATTATTAAGATCTCATGAAATCATAGCTGTTCTGGACTAATGAACTCCTTAGCCTGACACCATTGTCTTCAGGTAGGCATCCCCTGAATTTACCAAATTGTAGCTATGATCAAAGGACTGCATAATTTTTTAATCTATTTGGATAGTGCCTTTTCTCTTTAAAAAAAAAAAAAAAATAATAATAACTGGGGGGAGGATTCTGTTTGAGTAAATTGCAACTAAAGCAGTTTTGAACAAAATTTGTATCTTAGGTGAGAGACATTGTTATTAATTAATTCCCCAATGATTTTGAGAAAAAACATTGGAACTCTCTGCTTTCCTTCTTAGCCCCTAAGAAATCATGGAGGATCCAGGAAATGGGCAACACCAAGAACCAATGCTAGTCCCATTATTGAGGAGGACTCCATGACTGCCACCTGTCAGAACAGAGATGATAACAATCTAAGCTGCCTCTACACAGTATGATAAATAGTTTTATAAACAAATTTGTTAATTTTAAGCAAGATGGGCACAAGGTGTGGTAACAACCTTGATCTGAGTGGATTTTTTTTTAAAGATTATTTGTTGGTTGTAAGTTGGTCTGGAAAAAATACATCAAGCAACAATTCCCAGCTTTTCACTGTCCTCAGGGGAATGACAGCGTTGGGAATTGTTAGTTGATGTAGCTGTAATGTACTCCCCATCCCTTCTTCTATTATTGTTAGTGTCCAGTTTGACTTTTGGTGACTAAATGGACACAAATTCTCCAATATGATCTGCTAGTGACTTGTAGCTGTAACACCTTCCGGTAGCTTGTGACACTCCCCTTATAATGAACCTGAAATAATCCCTATTTTTATTTTATAATAAAGTAAACCATAGGTTCAGTCCCATTGGGGTTCGTTATAAAGGGATTTTACTGCATTTGAACACTAGAACCTCAAATGTTCATGTGTACCCTCATAATAAGTGCCTAAATATATCCATAATGTCTTAGCTGAACCACTTTGCACTATTGATAGGATGGGTAATGTAAGAATAGGAAGAAGAGCTATCTATGTAAGGTCTTTATTAAGATCCTAAATGGGATAGTGACTGGAGAGCTTAATGGCGACCTTAATCAATGAATAAAAGTTGGATAGAAGACCTTGATGGTAATAAGGTTTTTTTATGTAAATATACATGACTACTTATAATGCCTACCTTTACACAGTTTCTTAGTTTTCCTTGAGGGTTTCAATATCTGCTGACAGTTGTTTTCAAAGGAGAGGGCTGAAAGAATGGGACAAAGAAGGATGTAGTACCCTAAGAAGTTCATCTTTACATATTTTTTACTTCTAAATATTATAGATATAGGCGAAGTTCAAGGAATGTCTGGTGGGGAGCTAGGAGGGTAGAGTTACTGAACAGCCTTCCATGGCAGGCCGGGGTAGAGTTCTGTGCAAGCCCTATGCCATAAAAAAAAAGTTTAAAAAATTACAATAAAAAAATTTAAATAAAATTTACTATATACTCTAAACAAGATTAATCAAAAGAGAGGACAATAATAAGGTTCTACTTTATCATTCAGTATGGTTATTTGCATATTTATTCATTTTAGATTTGATGCACATTTTGGGATTTAAAAAATTAATTTTATATCCCCTCACCAATATTTTGAAGGGCAGGTGGTATTTTTCTCACAGTTCACCCACACAGTACCATCACATAAGGCAAATTTTGATAGACTGTTCATCCAAAAATGATATTAATATGAAATCATTTGTAAATCCATGACAGGCCTTGAATTTAATAGATAATTTATTCATATACAGTATAACCTCGTTAATTGGACACTCTACCTTAATTCGACCATATTCTGATGTCCCAACCTCCGGCCTATCAAATAACAAACCGTAATTCGACAGTATCGATAATACGACAGTTCCGATAGTTGACCATTTTAAAATTCGAATTTCGACAGATGAATGTATTTTTACATACAACTTTACAGCTAAAATGATATTACGGCGGTGGCGACGATCGGCGGGCGCCGATAGAATCGCGCCGCACACTTTTGGTTTCAGTTTAAGTTTCACTTTGCAGTCCCGTTGCGCAATGTCGCGAGTGTTATTGTTTTGTTTGTTTTTTTACGTGGGAATTTAGGCTTCGTGCGCTAATTAATATTATTTTCTTTTTTTTTTTTTTTGCTTATCCCTAGTACACGTGGTACAGGCCATGATAATCATGGTGGGTAGTTAGCGACTGCTTTTTACTGTAAGCACACCACATGTCTACACATGTGAAAAGCAGTTCGACTTTGCACTTACAAATGCCAGAGCCCCGTTTGGATTTTCTTTTTAATTTTCAGCAATGAAATATTTTAGTTATTTTAAAATTTACAAATAATTTCCTTTTAAATAAATAAATCTTCATAAAATATGTAGCCACAATGATTATGATAACATTTTATTTCAATATTCCATTTCCATGTTATTATAAAAGATTTAAATACAAAATCAATAACACCTGCAGCAGCAGTTAATACAATAAAAAACATTTTGTTATTTAAAACACCTCTCTCCAAGGAACACTCCACAACTAGGTGTTGTCCAGAGAGAGAGAGTGATAAAATCTCTCTTCCCTGCCGGATAGAACAGGTAGATTAGATAGCTCTGAGACAACAATGATATAATTGTTTTTTTTTTTGCTTATCCCTAGTACACGTGGTACAGGCCATGATAATCATGGTGGGTAGTTAGCGACTGCTTTTTACTGTAAGCGCACCACATGTCTACACATGTGAAAGCAGTTCGACTTTGCACTTACAAATGTGTCAGAGCCCCGTTTGGTTACTTGCACTCGCTGGTGGGGTTGGACTTTTGCAAGAATCGGGGGGCCATTGGAGCATTTTTTTTTTTTTAACAGAAAAAAAGTGTCCAATGCGGGAATCGAACCCGGGTCCTAGTGGTCGAAAACCAAACGGTTTAACCAGCCTTCCACCGACCCCCCATGATATAATTGTGAAGTAGATGAGTGCTGGACCAGGCCAATACTCTATATACATTTTACTAACATTGTCACCTCCCTCCAAAACATGAAAGCAGAATAAAAATCAATGAGATTTTATTTTAACACAAAATGCAATATTCCGGCTAGGGATAAATGTGATGATATAAGCTAAAATTTAGATTTTATAGATTAGAAATAAAATATAATAAGATATAATCTTATTACACCTTTTATTTCTAATCTATAATCCAAATTATACCTTATGAAAGAATATTTAAAAAATTAAGTAAAACTGGAAATTCTGATAAGGTTGTACCAATAGGTTTGTAAATCTGTGGGTTGCTGCCCAGATGTGTACAGATTCACCAAGTCAAACATTGTCGTCCAATTGATCTTTAAATATCCTTCTCTTTCACATATTTAGAAAAAAAGACTAATGGGTGTGTGTCTTCTCAATGTATATCTTCTATATATTTAAAAATCAATGTTTGTATGTCCGGTATACAAATTCGCAGTAGTTCACTAATTCAAACCAAAATTTCCATACATAGGTAAAAAAATACGGGGAAGACGATAGGCTATTTTAAAAAATATATAAATCAATTATTAAAACTATATATTCAAATTATTCTACTTAGCTCGCGAACAGCGCCCTCTAACAAAGATTAGATAAAATTATGCTGATGCAAACAAATAGATAATGCTAATAACAAACAATTATTTTAAAAAATCTTATCTAAATATATATCACTCGGGTAGATATGCACACGGGTCAATCCCGGGGCGAAGCCCGGGTCACCCGTCTAGTAACAATATAAAAATACATAAATAATAAGTATAACTACATCAGCAGTGAACATTAAAAACTAAGGAAATAAAAGCATTTAAGCACACAGGTTTTCTGTGTATAGATGGCACATTATTGATTAGATTAATTAAAAACTAGACATTGCATTCAACAAGGCCTCTACATGTCTTACTCTTGAGTAATTTACAATTGACATTGATGTCCTGCTGTGGCAACACTTTAATTGGGTTCCTTCAATCAGAATAGTAGCCCCTAAAACCCTCTCAATCAGAAATGAGCTTCATTCATGGGTGGAAAGGAGAAAACCCAGCTAAGCATTTTATTTCCTGCACTTAATTACCTAGCATAGCAAATATTTCTCAGCTCATATATCCTTGAAATACTCTTGTATATGTGAAAGACCATTATTTTAATTTCAAATATGTGCTGAAAATAAAAGTAGGGGTAATGATTTGTAAGGGTAGTGAATATTTTCTTCCACTGAATAACACTATGCTGATCATATTTGGTGAAAACTTGTTGTGGTAAGCATTATCAATTGGCCACAAAACTGCTCACTCCCTTTCTGATTGGTGGAAACCTAACCATATCCTAATATAGCAGCAGACAATCTGAAAGGGGGTGAACAGTTTTGCAATCCCCCTCCAAAACATACCTATTTATTGGGCATTGAATTGCTCATTTTTGCTCTAGGCATAGTATAATTTTTTTTATATATATTTTTTTAATATCAATATATTCAGGGCAGATGAATAAAATTCAGACCCCCTCCCCCCCCCCCATTTATTATGGAAAAAATGTAACCTAACCTGAAACTAACCTAAAAACTGAGGGGGACAAAAGAGGGTAAAAAGATGTCTCTTTCACAATTTGATCTTAAATAATCAAAAGAGGGTAAATGATGTTCTACCATCCATAATAATTTTATAGCTTGTCAAAGTTTAGTTTTAGAATTTTAAAATGTATATATATTCGAACACCCTTTTAAAAACGAATATATCTCTCCCAAATAATTATTTTTTAAAATATTAATTTGTTCAATTAATACATATTGAATAGCAATTCAATTAGGTAAGGTGATTTGGTTTGAGATGCGATTCTAAACTAGGCGTGTTAAAAAACTTTATTGGCGTTATATTCTCTAGCCATTCTCTAGTAAGATTAACTGGGTATTTAATTTGAATAGGCATAGACCATATTAAAACAGTATAAAAACTTACAGTATTTTTTTTAATTTATATATATTTAAAAAATTATAATAAAAACTTACCCGAACCGTGCCTAAACCAGTCTAAACTTTGTAACCAGTTTCAGAACGACGACCAGTTTCACAATTATAAGTAACGTCTGGCCACAAATTAGCTTCTCTTTCCTATTTTCCTTTAGCGCAGAAAAAAAAAAAGTGTTGATCACGGATTAAATAAAAAGGCGGTAAATTTTCAGTTGGCCTAACTTTTATTTTCGAGCTTCAAGACTACTCCCAAAATACAACCACAACATTTAAAATGCATTCAAAACAATATTATTCGGTGGTGTGTTTAACTTTGAACAGTATTATAAACAAAAGCTTATGACAAAGCAGATTCAAAATTAGACCCGTAGTTAATAAAGGTTAAAATATTGACAGATGATATGTATATGTTCGTGTTAATATAAAAAGGGCCTCTTTTAATTTTTGTAGGACAAAAAAAAAAAAAAAAAGAGTGATAAACAATTTAGGAAAGAGCGTTCAAATAGCTATTAGATTTTTTTTATAAAATATTTTTATAATGATAGAAATAAATTTATTTGCTAGGTGTATTAATAATGTTCATTATTTATTAAAACACATTCTTAAAAGTGTAGATTTCAACTTCCAAGTCCTACTTTACCTAACTTCATTGGTTGGTCTGGTGTTTCCAAAATGATATGGCATAAAATGTCCAGTTTTCCAATACCAAATATATGATACACTACCCTCCTAGTAATTCCCAATCTCACTTGGCATCATTTGAAAATATTCTAAGAAATAACTCTGCCTGGCGCCATCTAATTTATTATACTTCTATCGCCATTAGAGTAAGACAAAACGACCACATGTGATTCTCTCGGTTACCACACAAATATATGGCTCAAAGGATATATTGAAAATTTATAAACACACAAAAAAAAATCAGAAAGGACAATGCCCACAAAAAATAGCAATTAGTTCGCGAAATCATTCATTCAGCCACCTACCTCAATTCAGCAACTCATGTCCAGGGTTGGAAAAGGGCGGCCAGAGCTCTCCGCTGCTTAGCAACTCCTCTTGTTTGTTTTTCATGCCAGACCAGGTGGCTCGACCACCAGGAAGGGACTCTGAGTCCATCTCAGACTCTATCTAGGTGCTGGTGGGTGCAAAGTCAGCGACCATAGGCCAGGTGGCTCGACCACAGGGAAGGCGCGTCGGAATACATCTGTGTGTGAGAATGAGTCTGTGGGAGCCAAGAGACTTCCTTCCAGCCTGCTAGGATGACGGACCACGATGTCGGCAAACATACAAGCGGGGTCATGAAATAAGAGATGACCACCGCTGCGTGTCGCGGCGTGGCAGACCGGCGGAAGTTAATGAGAACCCAGTAGACATTCTAGAGTGTTTTCCTTTTGTCTTCTTCTAAAAATGTAGCTAATAAGTAATACCAATAAAACAATAACTTTGATATACTTTCTAGGCTATCGCTGGACTAATAAATCGACACACTACATTGGTGAGCCAGACGTGATTGAAAATAAAAATCATAAGAACATTTCAAGAGATAAAGAAATGCAAAAATTGATTAAAGCTTGAAAAGAAATATCATCCAAGATATCGGGATATCATCTCAAGACTAAGATAAGTTTTTATATTTTCTTCATTATTATTTTATCTCAATATCTTTATTTTTAACTTTATCTCTAAATATATCTAGCTGTTGTGTCGAATTTTAAATTTACGTAAGATGGAAACAGAAGATAAACCTAGCGATACCTCAGAAATATGCAAAGTTATTGTTAAAATTCCGCCTTTCTGGGTTGAAAAACCTGAAATATGGTTCTTCCAGGTAGAGGCACAGTTCAAAATAGGTAGAATTATTCAGGAAGAAACTAAATTTAATTATTTGATCTCCTAATTAGAACCTAAATATATAGCAAACATTTGGGTCATAATTAATAGCAAAATTGACAACAAGTACTCTGAATGTAAATCACTACTACTTGAATTATTCAGAGAAAGTGAAGGGTTGAGAATTAAAAAGTTAATTTCAGGTATATAAAGCTTGGAGACATGAAGCCGAGCCAGTTACTACTGTTAGGACACCTCGTGACCATATCAAGCCAAAATAACCCAGAACCCCACCTAACCATATCCCACCTTTGTCCATCTAAGCCACAAACCTCTGGTGATTGCGAGGTGTCGAGATGGAGCCTGAAGCCACCTTTAGCCTTGGCAGCACCGAGCCTGAGACTGAGAGCCCCTTCCTGTGGTCAAGCCACCTGACCTGTGGTGGATGACCTGGCCCTACCAAGCTAGTCTGAGATGGACTCAGACCCCCCTTCCTGGTGGTCGAGCCACATTTCCGATGGTGGCCGACTTGACCACAAGCCAGAGTCCAAGATGGACTCAGACGCCCCTTCCCTGTAGTCAAGCCACCGACCTATGGTGCTTGACCTGACTCCACCAGTATCAAGCCAGACTCCAGCATGCCTATGGGCAAGCCACAAGCCCATGGTGGGTGTTATAATCACCATCTTCATGCAGAACACCAGCTCCACCACGAGCCCTGAACCTTTCCCAAGCTGACCCCAAGATGCCCAGAGAGAGAGAGAGAGAGAGAACGCTTCACGATTTTGCGTGTCATCCTTGCGCAGGGGCCATGCTAATCTTCTCTGTATCGTTCCAATTTTAGTATATGTACCGCCGAACAAGCGTGTACAAGCGTGAACAAGCGTGAGAGAGAGAGAGACAATTGACAATTGACATATTTTTATTGACATCCGGTCAATACATGTAAAGTGCACAGTCCGCACTAATAATAAGGATGATGGTTATAATAAAAAAAAAAAAGATTTTGAAAATGATTAAAAAATACAACTATGTACATGGCGCTTCTGCCACCGCTGCAGAGTTTGATGGAAGATCGCCAATGGGTCCCCAGAGATACCACGCATCTCGCGATCTACGAAGAAAACGTAGATGGCATGCTTTGCCGCTGAGGAGATGGTGATGGCGTGGTTCTCGAGGTTCACCGCGAAGATCCAGGATTGCAGGTCCGGCGGCCGCCCGATGATGGAGAACACCTCTCGGATGAGAGGGCGGACGGCGCTGCAGGACCAGTAGCGATGAGCCAGCGACAGGTCGCTGGAGCCGCAGGCGATGCAGACGGGCTGGCTCGACGCCGGGTGCCCCGGATGAGGCAGGGCGTGCAGGGCTAGCCGCAGAGCGATGTCCGCTGCATGGCCCCCGAAGGAGCAGCGACGGAGAGATGAGGACGCCAGGCTGGTGGAGGGCACGTCGACGACAGGCGCCCAGCGCCGGAGATACCGCGAGATGGGAACGGCGGCCAGGCGGGGACGCTCCAACATGCGACGCGCAGTGCGTGTGCTGATGCGCAAGAACGGCGTGGCCGTGCCGCGCAGCACCACGGCTTCCTCCAAGGTCCGCTCCCTGTAGATGCTCGTCGCGTTGTCCGCCACCAGGCGTTGGCAAAAAGCCCCAAGAGCAGTTGCATCTTCGCAGGCGCTTCTTGTAAGCCTGGCGATGGGCGGCGGAGCAGGGCCTGCCAGGTCGCGGACGCGAACTCCTCTCCATCTAGAGGGAGCCCGAAGCGATGGCGTCGCCAGGAATCTGCAGGCACCGACGAGGGGCAGGTTCAGTAGAGTGGGAGCAGGCAACACCCGATGGTTCAGGCCCAGGATGGAGGAGGCCTGCCCCCATAGATCCAGCAGCCGGCGGCGGCGAGGCAGCAACCAGGAACCCGAGGACAAGGGGGTCATCCAGGCTCCAGACTCCACCAGCCAAGAGTAGGCGTTCTTGCCTCCATTTCTGGATGCAGCCTGGACCCCCTTGAAGCAGGCGAGCTGGAGTTGGGTCCTGATGTCGAGCAGTCCTACGCCACCGACGGACACAGGACGTGCCAGTAGACCTCCCGGGAGCCAGGCGGCGCGATGGCAGGATCCCCAGACGAACCGCGTCAGCCTGGCCTGCAGTTTGGCGATAGTGGCATCATCGGGCAGGTAGCCGTGCAGATGGTGGAGCACCGCCGCCAGTACTAGCGAGTTGGCCGCTCTCGCCCGCCCCACCAGGGAGAAGCCGCGGACAAATGGGGACCATCTGGAGATCGACCTCTCCAAGATGCCCAGCAGGTGATTTTCCTGGACCGAGGTTCCATGGCCTGATGTTATTTCGCAGCCCAGTACCGTGATGGAGGATGCGGACCACGAGATGCCCAGCGGAGAGTCGGCACGGTCCCTCCAGGCGCCGCACCACAGTCCTTTACTTTTCGGGAAGTTGACGCTGACTCCCGATGCACGCCGGAATTCGTCAAAGACGGTCTTGACTCTCTCAAACTGCCAATCCTCGCGGATCAGCAGGAGAATGTTATCGGCGTACGCCAGGACGTTCCCTCTTCCGAGGATTCTCTCCAAGTGGCGCAGGAGGGGACCCGTAAAGATGGAGAAAAGGGCTGCGCTGCAGGCACAACCCTGCCGAAGCCCTCTGCGCATTTTGAATGGGCGGGTGAAGTTTCCATCCACCTTGATGGTAGCGTCGGCCTCCGCGTAGAGCAGGTGGAGCCATTCCATGAAGGGCGGAGGCAGGCCGATGATGCGTAGCTGGGAGGCCAGGAACTCTCGGTCCACGTTGTCAAAGGCGGACTGCAGGTCGGTGGAGATGACTGCCAGCGGCGTCTTGTTCTTGAAGGCCTGGGCCACTTCGTCAGACACGCACGCGATGTTCCAGGAGGGACATCTTCCCGGAACTGCGTATGTCTGGCAATCCGGCACGATAGCTGGAAGGTAGCGACGTAGACGACCCAGAAGAACGCTGCTGACGATTCTGTAGTCCGCCGTCGGAAGTGATATGGGCCGGTAACCGCTTAGGCCCGAACCACCGTGCGCTTTGGGGACGAGGCAGATGATATTCCTCCTCGATGATTCTGGAAGAGTCCCGCGAAGCTTGGATTCGGCGAGGACTTGATGTATGACTCCACCGAAGAAGTCCTCGAAGCCCTTGACAAGCTCGCAGGGTATGCCATCCCAACCAGCCGCTTTCCCTTGAGGCAGACGGCTGATGGCAACTTCCACCTCATTCAAGGAGATATCTGCTCGATGAAGCGGGTCACTGTCCTCCAGAGTCATGCACTCAGTAGCTCCCTCCAAGAACCCAGCGATGTCCTCCGGGCTGCAGGTAGAGCCGTTGAAGCGCTCTCTGAAGGAGTTGAAGACGTAGCGCCTCAAGCTCTTTCCCTCGAAGAGGTTCCCCTGGGCGTCGAAGACGGTCGTCAGTTCCGGGCGGTGTTGTCGGACACGCAGGGCACGCCCAAGTTCAGGCAGTGAAGGGTAGTCCGCCTCCACGGTCTCAGCTTCGAGCCTGGAGCGAAGAAACCGACTTGCCCTGGTGACGTAGTCCTCATCTTCAACGCAGGGAACGTAGAGGCACTTGATGTCTTCAACGAGTTCCCGCTTCAATTTTCCCCATTTTCCCCATAGATCTCCAGTACGGATGCCTTCGATTTCCTGCGAAGCTTCGCTAAGAAGCGCCTCAATCCTCTCGATGACTGGCGCTGATCGCAGTAGCGCGGAGATGGATGGCGCAGGCGGTGAAGGGGGATCCCCCACTTGGAGAAGAATGGCACGGTGGTCCGAGTTGCGGTAATTGAGGGTCCAGTAACGGGTGACGCGCCCAGAGAGTCTTGATGGTATAAGGACTCGATCCAGACGGGCGGCGTCAACCCGGCTTCCATAACTGGCGACCCTGGTAGGCAGGTGCGCGGCATCGAAGATGGCGGCGATGTCGACGAGGGCGGTCCGGTCCAGGAGTTCCGCGAAGGCTTCCACGGCTCCTGACCCGATGTCGCTCGAAGACTCCTCGGAGATGTTGATGTCGCCGAGGGCCCACGCATCTTCTCTGATGGCTTCCTCTGCGATGATCTGCAGTTGGAGATGCCGTTCTTCGGGAGTGTGGGAGAGGTGGCAGTTGATGACGCGGGTCTCGAGACCCCGGATCTTGACGCTGGCGATGGCAATCTTGCCTGGCCACAGGACACGATGCCAGAGGACGCTGACTCCCGGCGCCAAGATGACGGCGAGGCCGGATCCCCTGGGTGTCGATGATGGCGCGAAGACGGCGCTGTATCCCGGGCAAAGGTCCCGGACATTGTTCAGGGCCAGCACGTTCGTCTCCTGGACGAACGCGACATCAACTGCGTGCTGTTTAAGGAAGCAGCACAACTCCACACTCCTTTCGCGAACGGCAATGCCGCGCACATTGAGGCATGCCATGCGGAAGGTCATGACATCCCTCTATTAGCTGCAGCTCTGATGGTGGTGAGCCGCTTGTAGAGGTGGCAGGCCTTATCCTCTATATTGAATATCAACTTGGTGGTGAGGTCAGTCAGGCAGGCCGCCTGCTCGGGATTCAGGGCAGCGATCAGCGCCTTCATAGGGCCTTTGTTGGCGATTGCCTGAATCACCTTTCCTCTCCCAACGCCCGCCGCTTCAATGTCCTTGAATATGGTGTCAGGGAGTCGCTCAAGGACTGGCTTCAGCTGCTCAAGAGCCAAAGATGCCTTCTTCGGCGTTTCTTCCTCCCGAGAGCTTTCCTCCTGCACTCTGGGAACAGAAGGGAGGGGCAGGGTA
The DNA here is from genome assembly GCA_030710605.1 of Cordylochernes scorpioides. Taxonomy (NCBI): domain Eukaryota; kingdom Metazoa; phylum Arthropoda; class Arachnida; order Pseudoscorpiones; family Chernetidae; genus Cordylochernes; species Cordylochernes scorpioides. The sequence continues at coordinate 55,029,430 of CP092863.1, read as the reverse complement.
GGAACAGCTAACTTAGCCTCGCTAACTTTGCTGGAGAAAGGCACCCCTTCCGCTGGTGATTTTGCGGCGCTTGTAGCAGGCGTTGGTTGGACGGGAGTGGACGCCGCGGGAGCCGAGACACTTTTGGAGGGGGTCTCCTGAGGCCTGCCAAGCGCTGCTGGGGGAGTCACGGCGAGTGCTGCAGAGGACGGCGTCTGAGTGGTAGGAGGAAGGCGCGCTGGGTCCTGCCTGGGTGTTTGTTGATTAGTGGGGCGTTCCTCCCTGTTTCTCTTGGGGCAGCTGGCTCGCCGATGTCCCTGGCGATGGCACATGCTGCATTTCACGCCGTGCGTGATGAAGGCAGGTGTTGTTTCTCCCTTGGACTTGATATCCACTTTTCCAGGGAGCTGGTGGAGCTTCATGCCATCATTCATGAGGATGAAGGCCTCTCTATTGCCTGTGGCCCAGGAGTAGCCCTCGCAGTTGACAATCTCGATGGCCAGAGAGACGACCCTGCAGTATGGCCGCAGGGTTGCGACTATATCCTCCTCCTTTACGGCGATGGGAAGGTTCCCGATAATTATTTTTTCTGCCCTTTTCCTATACGGGAACGCTCTGAGGATGGTGTCTCCGATTGTAAGTCCGTCCTCGATCAGGCGCTCGGCCTTCTCCACACTGGACAGACTGGCCAGCATGTGGCCAGACATTCTCATGAGTTGGAAGACGGAACCCCTTCCCAGCTTCTCTTCCAAGGCCCTCATGTAGCATAGGTGATCGAAATCCGGGCACCATTCAATAAAGCAGCCCTGATCGAAGGATGCTGCTGCAGATCTGGCCTTGTTGATCTGCTGCTGTTGCCTGGTGTTTTTGATGGCTGCCACGGGATTCCTGTTGAAAACTCATGTATTCCCAGCTGGCTTTGGAGCGCTGGATTCCGACTTCGCAACCTTGGTCGGCTGGCTTTTAGGAGGTGACGCTTTCCTTTTTTTCACTTGGATGAAAGGTGTAGGATCTTCATCCTTATCCGCGGCCTCCACTTGATCCGCCCAATTCACATTTTTATCGATTGTTTCCGCAGCCCGATTTGCATCGCTGCCGTTCTTTGTAGACGAATTTACATATCCGTTTTGGGCCCTGTTTGCTGACGCGTCAGCTGTCACAACGGCGCCCGCTGAAGACGACGCCCCTGTCACACGTGGTTGACCTTGAGCTGACCCCGAGGGGGCATCCCCACTCGTTGTTTTCCTGGCTGTTGATAAGGCAAGATGTTCTTCTGCCGATCTCTCGGTATTGGTAGTCAACAGGATAATTCTATGGAGAGTAACCAAGATACCATCGGCGTCAAAGATGACGACCAACCGGAGAGACAGGAAATGACCGAGGCGGAGGAGACGGGCCCCCTAGCGGTTGCCATCAGTCAGATTGCGACGGCGTTATCCCGAGGCAGATCCGACACCCCGGGCGCGGATCTACCAGTCTTCGATGGAACGTACAGTGCGTCCCAGTTTTTCCAAGCATTCGACCGGAAAATGGAAGACTCCATGGAAGAAAAAGAAAAATTGCTCCGTCTACCAAACTACCTGGTGCGACAACCCCTGGAGCTTTTCAGGAAACTTCGGCTGGCCGACCGGAGCTATTTCCAGGTGAGACAAATCCTCTTAGATCTCTATCCTGAGTCAAGCGGAGCGTCCTTTGCGAAATATTTCGCCATGAAGCTTACTGGACAAGCCAACCTAGAGACCTACTACCGGGAGAAAACCGCCATGGGGCTACAACTAGGACTCCCGCAGGAGGTGATCCTCGAGACGCTGACAGAAGGGTTGCCATTCTCCGACCAGCGCCTAGTCCGCATAGTGCCTCCCGAGAACCTAGGAGAGTGGTTCCGACTGGTACAGCGGATCCACGGGCCCAGTGTACCGACAACGCGATACAGAGAGGACCAACCGCCCACAATGTCGGGTCCGTACCACAACACACCCCGACGCCCAGGTGCCTGGAATGCACCTCTTCCACCGTCCAACTGTAAGTTCTGCGGCGCGAGGCACTGGCACAGCGAATGCCGACATCGACCAGTCCCGGCGACCCACGAAAAAGAACGGACAGTGCAATCAGTCCCAAACCGATATCAAAGTGCCAGGACAGTGCAATCAGTCCCAAAACAACCAGTCCCGAGTCCCCAGCAACCAGCTCAAGCCAGAGACACCCCAGCAGAGCAGACTTTTCGAGACTGAGGTAGGCTCCCTAACCCAACTGACTGTAAAACTTTTCCTAGCCCCTAATATACCATGCCCCTTTTTAATTGATACAGGCGCCAGCCTGAATATAGTGCCATACAATCTTTACAATATGTTAAAAACTCACCTGCCTAAATTAACCCTTAAAAGACATTCACTGGATCTCCATACCCTGGATGGTTTTGCAAAAACAATGGGTAAACTGTCTCTCCCTCTAACCATAGGACAAATATCCCGAAGAGAGAATTTCCAAGTGGTGAATGCACCATTACCATTTGGAATCCTTAGCCTTAATAGCCTCCACAAATTCAAATTAGCAATAGTGAATCGAACTGGCTTTGGCCTCCTGGCACTAAGGAGGAATCACCGCCTAATTCTTATTTTAACGCTGGTTTTAATTATATGCTTCTTGACTCAGCGAGCTAACTATAACTCATTCAAACTTGAATAACTGCTATTGTCTCGTCTCACTAACTCTAATGACTCAACCACGTATACATTAATAACTCTTGTCTCACCAACTCTAATGACTCAACCACGTATACTTAATAACTCTTGTCTCACCAACTCTAATGACTCAACCACGTATACTTAATAACTCAATAACTATCTTTATTTTCTAAAATCAAGATTATATACATTTCTAAAATTTACATAATTTAACAACAATTTACAAAAGTAAATTCTAACAATTTTGCATATTTAAGGCTGGAACATACTCCCCTCGGCCGCTGAACCCTGGTTCAGATTTGAAGGGAAGCGGAGCCAACTTCGTAATAGGTCGTAGGTAGACTCCGGTAGCAGCCCGAACTTGGGCAACTCGCACCTTCTGGTCAGACAGTTGCTGTATATTCACAACTCTATTGTGTATAAAGGTCTTCCATCTGTTAGGATCTGATTTGATCCAACTCAATGAGATCTGAGAGTCTGACCACAAATATGCCCTGCCAATATCAATCTTCAATGAATCAACAACAGATCTGTAGAGCTGAGACAGGAGGAGAGCCGCGCACAATTCCAATCTTGGTAGAGTTAGAGACTTACATGGGGCAACTCTGGTTTTTGCTGCAAGCATTGATATATGGACTTGTCCATCCAGAGAGACTGTTCTTAAGTAGCACACAGCCGAATAAGCTACACTTGACGCGTCACAAAATCCGTGGAGTTGAACATCTCGATCCCCTTCACATGCCCATACGTATCTTGGGATACTCAACTCCCCTAATTTTAGTAATTCGGCTCTAAATTTATTCCACTTTTCCTTGATGTCGTTCGGAATATGCTCATCCCAGCCTGTCCCACTTCTCCATAACTCCTGCATTATTATTTTCAAAGCCACTGTAGTAGGTGAGAGGAAACCAAGTGGATCGAAAATCCTCGCAATATTGGAGAGAAGATCTCTTTTGGTAACAACTTCTTCAGGAAGAGTTATATTAACTCTAAACGTATCTTGTACATGATCCCATACAATTCCTAAAATCTTGGATATGGCTCCTTTCTCCAAGTTAATTTTCTTCTCTTCGTTCATTTCCTCGACATGAGACACTATCTCGTGGCAATTTGAATTCCACTTTCTTAAGTGAAACCCTCCCTTTTTCATTAAGTCCTTTAATTGGTCTATTAGTTCTTTGGCTTCAGCAATCGTTTGAGCTCCTGTTAGCAGATCATCGACATAGAAATCATTCAAGGTCACCCTAGAAGCCTCAGGATAATTATGGCCTTCATCTTCTGCTAACTGTTGTAATGTTCTCATTGCCAAAAATGGAGCCGAAGTTGTACCATAGGTAACAGTCAGCAGTCGATAGTCCACCACAGGCTCTTCTGGCGATGGTCTCCACAATATCCTCTGATAGTCCGCATCTTCTGGATGAATTCTTATCTGGCGGTACATCTTTTCTATATCAGCAGTTATGGCGACAGGATACGTTCTGAATCTGAGGAGAATGAAAAATACATCCTGTTGGATTTTTGGTCCCTTGTGCAAAAATTGATTTAAAGAAACATTATTTTCAGATTTAGCTGATGCATCAAACACAACTCTCATTTTGGTTGTAGTGGATTGCTCTCTAATTACTGGATGATGAGGCATGTAATAGCATCTGCACAATTCTCGCTTCACTTCTGCAATTGGGACCCTTTCCATGTGGTTTAAGTGTTCATATTCCTTCATGAATCCCCGGTATTGGTCATATAATTTCACATTCTTACACAATTTTCCTTCCAACGAAAGGAACCTTCTTAAAGCTTTTTCTCTTGATTCACCCAGAAGCGGTCGATGTTGTCTGAATGGCAATTTTACCCAATACCTTCCATGGCTATCTCTGCCATGGTTATTCGAAAATAACCTTTCACAATCTTCGTCCTGTGTACAAAGATCCGGTGACGGCACAGATTCAATTTCCCAGAATCTTTTCATTACGAATTCTAGTTCTGGTTCAGATTGTAAACTCAGGTTACAGACTTCTGTATTACTCTCCGATGTTCCCATGAGTTTTCCTAGAAGTACCCAACCTAGTCTTGTATTAATAGCCATTGGCAATCCTTCTCCGAGAGATATAGAGCCATTCAACATAAGTTCAGTGTATATATCTGCTCCCAATATCATATCTATTGGGGCTTGTATGTAGAACTCTGGGTCTGCCAATTTGAGGTTCTTCAAAGTTGGCCAATTAGGGTCTTTCAACCTGAAGTTCGGAATTTCTGAAGTGAGCACTCCCGTGACTACTGTCTCCACCGAGAATTCCTCAGAATTATTCAGTGGACAAAATGTCACACTTACTGTCGATGAAGAATGCTGCACTGGTGTGTTTCCAACCCCTATAATCATCCGATCTGATTTCCTTTGGACAAGTCCCAATCTTTCGCAGCATCCTTTTGTTATCATGGTGACTTGGGAACCGCTGTCCAGTAGGGCTCTGCAGGTGCATAACTTTCCGAGTCCATTTTTTATCTTGATTCTAACTGTTGCGAGTAGTACGTGGCTATCATTGCAGTTTGCCTGTTGAGTATTAGTTAAATTGATAGCACTTTCATGTTCCTTCGGAGTTGTGTTCTCAACTTGGGCCGAAGCGCCTTCCGTGCTCGGTTTATCATAATGAATCATCGTGTGGTGCTTCCCCTTGCATACTTTGCATCGTTGGTTCAGCCTACAATTCCATGAGAAATGGCCTTTCCTCAAGCAATTGAAGCACAATTTATGACCTTTTACTACATTTAATTTTTCTTTTAAAGGCATTTTGCAAAATAAGTTGCACATGTATAGTGGATGATGCTTAGATTTGCATAATATGCAAGTGTCCGATTTCTCAATTAGCATCCCGTAGCTTTGGCATTTGGGAAATCTCGATCCGGTGGTTTCTTCCCTTTTTGAACATTCCCTGACAGCACAAGACATGCTTCTCGCATGTCTGGAAATGAACGCTATGAACTTGTCATAAGAAGGAAGAGTGTTGTCCACTGACAGTTCCCAATCCAACCTTAGATTTTCACTCAACTTCTGCTGGAGGAAGTGCACCAGGATCACATCCACTAATTTATTTCTCTTCAATTCCAGCGTTTCTAAGTTTCTTATGGCTTCATTACAAACATCCATGAATTCATGGAGACACTTAGCCGATGGATTCTTAATTGCCCGGAGAGAAAATATTTTTGACACCTGGGCATAAGCTAGCTCTCTCGGGTTATCATATCTTGATAACAGTGTATTCCATGCTTGGCCATAATTTTCACTTAGTAAAGGGAAACCCCTTATTAATCTGGCCGCTTCGCCTTTTACTGCAGAATTCAAATATTGTAACTTCTGTATATTAGTTAACCCTGGATGTGCATCGATGGTGGTGAGGAATAGCTCTTTGAAGTTGATCCAATTGCCCATATCTCCATCATATATCGGTAAGTCAAATTGAGGCAATTTTATATTTGCCTGAGAGCCATTTGGCTTTATGTCCGCCAGTTTGTCTTTGAGTTTTCTTTCATTTTCTATTTTTACCCTCAAGCTTCCAATCTTGTTCATTGAACTATCACATGCCTCACTTTCTTTATCTATATCAACTTCATCCAAAGAAAACAGCTCGTCGTAGAGTTTCTCAATTTTTTCTTTGATCTCCTTTAATTCTTCACCCATTATTTCTAAGCGTATTGTTTCACCTGCCTCAATAATTGAATCCACACTTTCAATAAATCCATCAATTCTCCTTTTCTGGTAACTTAACTTTCTTTGGAGGATCCTTTCGTCTCGAGACATTTGCAATTGTATTCTCGCTGAGTTTTTGCTAAATTTCTTCTGTTTCAAATCCTAATCAGGCTCTTGAGGGACCATGCATCGAACTGGCTTTGGCCTCCTGGCACTAAGGAGGAATCACCGCCTAATTTTTATTTTAACGCTGGTTTTAATTATATGCTTCTTGACTCAGCGAGCTAACTATAACTCATTCAAACTTGAATAACTGCTATTGTCTCGTCTCACTAACTCTAATGACTCAACCACGTATACATTAATAACTCTTGTCTCACCAACTCTAATGACTCAACCACGTATACTTAATAACTCTTGTCTCACCAACTCTAATGACTCAACCACGTATACTTAATAACTCAATAACTATCTTTATTTTCTAAAATCAAGATTATATACATTTCTAAAATTTACATAATTTAACAATAATTTACAAAAGTAAATTCTAACAATTTTGCATATTTAAGGCTGGAACAAATAGATTTTAATAAATGCACTATATTCCAGCTGGGCGCCCCATTGTCTACCCCATCCTACCATTTTAACCATGTACCAAATGTATGCACCTACTGGCAATGTCACAAAGATCTTACCCTACAGCCAAACTTTCCGCCTATGACAACCATTGCGTGCATTCATTGAACAAACCACCCTTATCTACATGCCATTTTTTCACTAAGGCCAATTGCCTATTTTACATGCCCTCAAATAACAAAGCCACCACGGCTTCAATTGGTAACCATAATGCCCAAAAATACCCATACAGCGGGACAACTCGCATACCAAGCACATAGGTGATCATACGTCGTCATACAACTATCACATGACCAACCCACACAACGAACTCGACACTCACACTAAGACCCAACAAAATCCTTTGCCACATACATGCTACAACACGACACACAATCCTCTCTATACACCCCAGTTCACAACACTTTTACAAAGATACAATCACATCTTCACACAGAACAAATTCAACGTACCATGCTTAAGGATTCCACCCGTAAAAATACCCACGAATTCCGACAAAATAATTACCATACGACCATATCGTGTTCCGATATGTGACCAACAAGAAATCCGTAATCAAGTCCAACAAATGCTAGAGAATGGCATTATAGAGCAATCTTTTTCACCTTTCTCGAGCCCTGTCACCCTCGTCACTAAGCGCGACAAGACCAAACGGTTTTGTATCGATTATAGAAAGGTGAACGAACTAATTAGCTCTGATGTCCATCCCCTCCCGAGAATCGAGGATATCCTCGACCGCCTCGCACAGGCCAAGTATTTCTCCACGGCCGACATATCCTCTGCGTATTGGCAGGTCCCAATACACCCCGATTCTCGACCACTGTTGGCATTTGCCACCCTCGAAGGGTTATACCAACCCACTCGATTACCTTTCGGATTAAAAACCAGCCCTCAGATCTACGAACGAGCCATGAGTCAGGTCCTACAGAGACACGGACTTGACTGTGTGGCACATTACTTTGATGATTTCATCATTTACTCCAACACATTGGAGGAACATCAAAACCACCTGCGACAATTTTTCGCCTTTTGCGAAGCAGAGGAGTTACAACTTAACTTCGCGAAATGCGAATTTTTTAAGCAGTCCATAGATTTCCTAGGCTACACCATCACAGCTGGTACAACCACACCGCTCACACGCAACACAGACATCATTCACGCCATTAAACAACCACACAACCGAAAAACACTACAATCCTTCTTAGGCGCTGTGAACGTCTATAACAAATTCATCCCGGAATACGCTCGCTTGCGAGCACCACTCAATAACCTCCTCAAAAAGGATGTCGTGTGGATCTGGGATGAAGCTTGCCAAAAGGCGTTCATTGACCTGAAAGGGAACCTCACACCACACCCCATTTTACACCTTTACAAAGAAGGTCTGCCATGCCAAGTGTATTGCGATGCATCCACCCTCGGTATAGCAGGCATTCTCAAACAGGTTCACCCTGACGGGAACGCATATCCAGTTCAGTTTTTCAGCCGAACATTGCGCCCACACGAGAAAAACTACTCCATCTCTGAACTTGAGTGCTTAGCAATCGTTGAGAGTGTGGAGAAGTTTCGCATCTATCTGATGGGCAGAAAGTTTACTATATTTTCTGACCATCACGCATTGCAATGGCTGAAGACCATCAAAAACCCGTCCAGCAGATTGTTTCGATGGAGTTTACGGCTATCGAGTTACGAGTATGAAGTCCGCTACATAAAGGGAAAACAACAGTATGAGGCGGATCTTTTTTCCCGTAACCCATTCTGTGGATTCTTAGACGCGTCCCTTATCAAGACACACCAATCTCCTCCATCGAGAGAGTCTAGTCTGACCATTGATCGTAATGGATTACATACAGTTTCCCGAAAAGGTGTAACCAAGATTATAATTCCAAAACCACTCATACAACAACTCTTACAAACAGTACACGCACACTATAACCACCCCGGTATTTCACAAATGTCACGACTCATCTCCACGCAATATTACTGGCAAGGTATGTCAAAAGATATTAAACAAAAGGTTAAGACCTGCCCCACCTGCCAGTTAACAAAACGTCCATTGGGACCCACTTACGGGGAGTTAAGTCAACCTCCGGAAGCCAAAGAACCCTTCGACCTATTATCCCTAGACACCATAGCAGGATTTGCCAAATATGGCAACACCAAAATACACCTCCATGTTGTAGTCGACCTTTTTTCGCGCTACGCGTGGACTTTTCCATCTAAATCCACCAGCATCACCACCTACCAACAGGTGCTTAAGCGAGTATTACAGGATGGTTCTCCGAAACGCCTCCTTACGGATAGAGCTCTGCCTTCACTTCGCCAAAATTTAGTAGTTTCCTACTTAATAGAAACATCCACCCACTACTCACAACCAGCAACAATCCACAAGCCAAGGGTCTATGTGAACGCCTGAACGCCACCCTCACGGGAAAACTTAGGCTGTTACATTTAGAAAATCCTAAGATCGCATGGACCAAGTTGGTCAAAAGAGTTACAGTCATATATAACAAAACCCCACACTCTACCACAGGTTTTCCACCCATCTACCTAATGTTTGGCATCCTACCCCCAGAACTCTCTGACCATAGCACACCTTACCCAGATATCGACAGAGCTAGAAAGATTGCACACACACGAACACAAAACAAGCATCTTCAGGACAAAAACACTTATGATCAACGACACAAACAACCACATTTCGAAGTAGGTGATCTAGTGTTAGTTAAATTATATCACCACCCCAATACAGGGAAACTCGCGCCATATTTCACAGGACCCCACACAGTATTAGAAATTATTTCACCGAATGTGGTCCATATAGATCGACCAAATCAACCTCTTCAAAGAGACACTGATACGATCCACGTCAGCAAGCTTAAGCTGTATACAGAAACAGTCCGTTATATATCACCGCCGGCCGTTAGAATATGCCATATAAGGCACAAGCCCGATTACACGTTCCCGTTTAAGCATTTCACACCCGAATTATTCCCAGCAGAGCCATTAAGATTCAAACCCACAAACAGCGAGCCTTTCAGGCATTTAAACCCTGCCATTTTTTCAACAAGGCGATTTACGCCATTCTTCCCCGATGTTAAGAACTGCGAACCTGACAATCATTTAAATCCTACCATTCTGTTTCAAAAACGATACACGCCACTCCCCAACGATAACAAGCAGTGCGAAATTGAACGGCCAACAATGAATAAGGTTCGAGCAAATATTTCAGAGTCACCATTTACAACAATATGGGAGAACATGTATCGATACCCTATCTTTCATCTGATTTTTATCCTTTGTCTGCTAGTCCTACCCTACAAATGTACCCCAGTTTTATTCCTTAGTTAATTGTTAACCTATACCATGCCTTCTAATAGAGTTTTCGAGCTGCAAGAGGCAGTTTTTAATATAGGACAAGCATTTGTAAAACTTCTTATAATTTTAGGAAACATTTTTGCAGAAAATCTAAATAAATTCCGAGGAGATAGGAGTAACTGAAAGGTAACAAATCAGTGCTGAAAGAAAGAAAAAAAAAAATCCCACTCCAGTAAAATAAGTAGAGAACCATTAAAAAGATTCAAGTTGAACAAAAGCAATTAGGAGACAGGAAGCGAGTAGCTCCGCGCGGCAATAAAAATACCCCATGCAAACAGAGGGTGAGAGTTCCCCCATTTCCGGATCTAATTACAGTGGGCCCCTCGTCTAAATTGAGGTCAAGCGGGGGACTTCTACATGTCGCCAGTTTGGGAACTGTTGGATCGGTGGTTCAATCAAATTGAGAATAGATTGAAATATATATAGGTTTTAATATATCACGAGAACATGAAACAGGTAGTATAAGCGAAGACATAACAGGAAGTGATGGAGAGGGCAGAGCGCCTCTAGTGGTGGTGGCTGGACGCTCCTCGAATGCTACGTCATCCTGTGACGTAGGCGCGCTGTATTTTTGAAGTAGCAGTTCAGCATTCCCCCACTTGCGACTTCAAATTCATCTGGAAACATGCATCTCTGTGCATCAACTTCTTTAAAGTCTTGGTTTGGATATCGGCCATGTTTTCCTTGGTGTTGACAAACTGGACAACGATATCACCGGAGTTTATCTTATCTCTTGTGTAGTGGAACTGAACTGAGATGTGCTTGGAACGATTGTTCTCAATGTTATTCTTAGAGAAGTCTATGGCTGATCGATTGTCACAGTAGATTGTGAGTGGTTTGGCAAAGTGCAAGATAAATCCAAGATCAGACAGGGTTTGACCGAGCCAGACGGCCTCTTTAGCACTGTGACATAATGCTATATACTCCGATTCCATGGTAGACAACGAAACACATTGCTGCTTTTTAGATCGCCAGTTGATGACATTCCCATCAATAACTGCAACCATTCCGGAGTAGGATCTTCGATCATCTGTGTCACTCCCATAATCGGCGTCTGTGAACATTGCGACTTTATTGTTGTTTCCTTTGACATAGGAGAGTTCTAAGTCAATGGTACCCGATAGATATCTCAAAACATGTTTTGCAGCTTCCCAATGCTTCTTTCCTGGGTTTGAACAAAATTGGGAAAGTTTCGAAGTAGCAAAAGAGATATCTGGTCTAGTGCAATTGGACAAATACAACAATGCACCAATAAGCTCTTTATATGGTATATTAGACATTTGGTCTATTTCAGCTTGTGTATGGGGACAATCTATTTTAGATAGTATGATAGCTGGGTCTAAAGGCGTACATACTTTGCGAACTTCGAACATATTATATCTTTGAAGTAAAGTTTGTATGTAGTGTCTTTGATTAAGAGACAAACTCTCTTTGCCGTAATTTATCTCGACACCTAAAAAGAATGTAATGGGCCCCAGACTTTTAATTTGAAACTCTTGTATAATCTTATCCTCGATTTCGTCAAGTGTATTCTGGTCAACAGCAAATATCGCTAAGTCGTCTACATAAATTGCTATTATTGCCCTATCGTCAAGCACAAAAATGCAATTGCACGATGGAATTTTAGAAAAGCCCACTTTTTCAAGAAATTGACTCAGCGTGGTATTCCAACAAAAAGCTGCTTGTTTAAGCCCATAAATAGGTTTTAAAAGTCTAAGAACTTTATCTTTAGAATCCTGAAACTTTACTCCTGGTGGCAAAGCCATGTACAATTCTTCATGAAGTTCCCCATATAAATATGCATTATTTATGTCTAAATGCCTATTTACCCAGCCAGCATTTTGGGTCAAAACTAAAAGCATTCGGATTATACCGAAATTGGCAACAGGGGCATATGTTTGATTAAAGTCAATATCGGGTGTCTGGCTGTAACCCTTGGCTACGAGCCTAGCTTTAAATTTACTGACCTTTCCTTTAGAATCTCCTTTTATTTTAAAAACCCAACGATTACCGATTACTTTCTTATTTTTAGGTAAATTAGTGATAACCCATGTTTGTCTTTCTTCTAAACAATTTAACTCTTCTTGCATCGCATTTTTCCAAAGATCTGATTCGGGTGAGCAAACAGCTTCTTCAAAAGTTTGAGGTTCAGACACCTCGCATAAATTTAGTTCAACATTTGCAAGATTCAGTGTTTTTCTTTCAATTTCACGACTACGGAGGCTCAAAGTATTTTCAGAACTACCCCCCACTATATCTTTAACTTCTGAAGTCGACGGAACTTCTACTTGACTGTCGTAACCTGGTTGAAGATCAGGATCAGGTGGCGGGAGAACTTTGCCCTGTTGCGGCAACCAAACGAAACTGTTTTTAGCCTCGCTACCTTCCGTTACGTCGTCCTTAAGCTGGTTTAAACCGACTTTATTTTCGTCGAATCTAGCATGTTTAGTTATGAACACTTGTTTAGAATCATTATCCCAGAGTCTATAACCTTTGGATTGTGTTGAATATCCGACTAAGATACATCTTTTAGCTCGACGGTCGAATTTCTTTCGCTTTTGCTTTGGAATATGAGCATAAGCTAGAGCTCCAAATATTTTAAAATGACGTACGCTCACTTTTCTTGAAAGCCAAATTTCCTCAGGAACTTTGTTATCAAGAGCGCTACAAAGGCTTCTATTTTTAATGTATGCGGCACAATTAACGCTTTCAGCCCAGAATTTTTGTGGCAAATCAGCGTTATGCATTGACGCTCTAGCCATGTCAAGTAACGAACGATTTAAACGCTCCGAGACGCCATTTTGCTGAGGGCTGTAAGAATTCGTTAATTCGTGTTTTATTCCAAGGCTCTCAAGTTTTTGTTTAAAGTTTTTATTACAATATTCTAACCCGTTATCTGTCCGCAAGCGTTTAATCTTATGACCTGTTTCTCTTTCGGCTCTAGCCCTAAAGATGTCAAAGTATTCAATAACTTGATCTTTATGCTTTAAGAAATAAACAGTAACTCTGCGGGAGAAATCGTCTGTAAATGTTAGAAAATAGCGTGACCCAGCAAAAGATTCAACTGGAAATGGTCCACACAGATCGCTATGTACTAACTCTAACAAATTTTTAGTTTTTATTTTATATGGAGAGCTTTTATGTGGCGACATTGTTGACTTTGTCATACAGCAATCATCGCATATTGACATTTCTCCTTTGGAAATTTCAAGACCATTAACAACGCAATTTTTAGCTAACTTGTTTAAAGTGTCTGCATTGATATGCATAAAGCGTTTATGCCAAAGTTCTAGTGTAGGCGGACTTGAACTAGCTAAGTGCGCATTTTGTAAGATAGGCTTACCTCTAACGATGTACAATCCGTTTAGGTTCCTTTCCACACATATCACTCTGTTGTCACTGAACACTCTTGCCTTGTGGTTACAAATCTTGATGTGCTTGCCTTTATCCTCTGTTTGCGACACAGAAAGCAAATTTCTTCTTGCTTGGGGCACAAAAAGCACGTCGTTCAAGGTGACATCTTGCGTTCCAGTATCTAGGTACATCTTCATGCGGATATTTCCAACTCCCTCTACTTGTAGGTTGCCGCTCGCAGTCTGGATGGGCTCACACGTAGTAGGCTGGAAACTTGTAAACCATTGTCGGTTCTTACAGACGTGATGTGTTGCGCCGCTGTCCAAGATGAATTCATCTTCCGAAGAGACTGCATTGAAGGCCATGAGCATATTCTCCGACGGAGATTTAAAAGAGTCTTTCTTCCTGCTGTAGCTTTTATCCGCCTTGTAGTCTCAGTTGATGGACGACCTGCAATCCTTGGCGATATGGCCGATTTTCGAACATCGGTAGCACTTGACTCCTTGTTTTCTGGAAGTCTTCCTAGTGTCGTCCTTGGAAAAATTGAGTGCTTCGCCGAGACCTGAACTTGCTCCTTCTCGGGAAGATCTTCTTTCATACTCTGTGAGTAGAGTATTTCTAACCTTGTTCGATGTGAAGTCAGAGTCCTCGACATTTCCGAACGACATCACCAGGGTATCGAAGCTGTCAGGTAACCCTGATAGCATGCTGTATGCTATATCTTGATCGTCGACTTCCGCACCTGCTTCTTTTAAATGGTCCGTACAAATTTTCAATCTATTCAAATAGTCTAACATCGACTCACCAGTTTGAAGCTTGATGTTCACAAACTGCTTCTTTAACTGTAGTATCCTCGAACGAGATTTTGGCACAAAAACCTGTTCCAGATTTTTCCACGCATCCTGTGGCGATGAACAGTCGATGATGTGGATTTGGTGTTCTGTATTTATCGACAACGCGATAACAGCCAAAGCTCTATCCTTTTGAGCTTTTAGTTGAGCATCTTGGGTATCTTCATCTTTAAACATCACATCCCACAAGCCCTTCTCAATTAGTAGCATCTTGATGTTGTACTTCCATGAGCGGTAATTTTGGCCGTTCAATTTTTCAACCGCCGCCGTTATTGCACTAACGGCCGCCATGATGACGCAGCAACTTCTCGACGAGGGCAAACGGTGGTAGCTTCGCTGAAGGAATTTTACTCACGAGGATACGCTGAACTTGAACCACAGAGCTAAGGAACCACGCTCTGCTACCACTTGTTGGATCGGTGGTTCAATCAAATTGAGAATAGATTGAAATATATATAGGTTTTAATATATCACGAGAACATGAAACAGGTAGTATAAGCGAAGACATAACAGGAAGTGATGGAGAGGGCAGAGCGCCTCTAGTGGTGGTGGCTGGACGCTCCTCGAATGCTACGTCATCCTGTGACGTAGGCGCGCTGTATTTTTGAAGTAGCAGTTCAGCAGGAACATCTCGGGATATCACCCAATTTCATTCCACATTCCAGCTACATATCGACTTTTACAAATACCATTCAATTCCACTCTCACAAGACGTTACCGACACATCTTAATGAGTTCACATCCCTATTATAATCAAATCCTAATTATTCTTACAGACTTCCAAAAAACATTACATATTCCACCTACACGTAGATCTCAAAGTCAATTACGAACAAAGTTCACGCACATTACCACTTTAATTGTTAGTTAGTTTCGAACTTACGTTTTCTCCCAAAAGGGATTAAGCGACCTTTTAGAAGGACCGAGGATCCCCTCGAATCCTGTATTCAAGGTTTTAATATAGGCACCGACACCCAATATAAAAAGTGGATATTGGGCGAGCACATCTTAAGTGCCCTAGGGGATCGCATAAAAACCCCTAGAACGCATTAAGGCTCGAGACAAATTAAAATACGGCATTTGGCTTTTGAGATCTCAAAAAACATGACACAAAGATAAATACACGAAAAGGTTTATAGATTTCCATGTCTCCTGTATACATAGCATAAATTCGCATTTAAGGTTAGGATCACGTTTCCGCCTAAGTGTCGCAACAGAAGAGACAAAAAATTTATAGGGCATAATTAATCAATTAAGAAATCTAGATGATGGCATGTAGATACAAAACAGTTTCAAACCACTATATATATTTTTTTGTTTATATATTAACCATTTTCACTATTTTCTAAAATTAAAATTAAATTATTTAACCAATTTATCAACTTATTCAATTTATTATCATTTATTTTAGCAATTAATTACCATTTTATTTACCACTTAGTTTATTTTATCGTAGTTCCATTTATCAACGAAAACTCATTGGTTTTCGGTTGAACTTAAGATATTAAGTCATCCTTTATTTTTGAAAAACCTTTTCCTTTCTTTTTTTTTTTTACGCAACCAAGCATTCAACTTTGATTTCGCTCAACATTTCTTTTATTTTTATTTTTTTTTTGATTTCAAATTACCTCATGAAATTTCCTCGATTTCCTTCCCAAACTCGAGCAAAAAGTAATTAGGCATTTTTTTTCCTTTTCACCAATGCAACGAAGCATTTTTTTTCTTTTTTTTTTCACACAACAAGGCATTTTTCTTTTTCAACCACGCCTTCACTTTGATTTCAGTTAACTATTTTTATTTTTATTTTTATTTTTGATTTTAAAATTACCTCATGAAATTTCCTCGATTTCCTTCCCAATCTCGAGCAAAAAATGTAATTAGGCAATTTTTCCTTTTTCACTATGTACCATAGTACTCAACTTATGATTCACCTTTATAAATTTTTGATTTCTATTAACTATAAACCAACTATATAGCATTAACACTACATTTTTTTATCTCTTATATCCTTATCAATGTTGTATATAACTTCCCTATAACCAATTAATTTTCGCTCAAAATTATTTTCTTTGCTTTACAGAACTTATTCAGACTAAAACCCCTTCATAAATTCTTCACATGTAGGGGGCGCATCTGTCATAATTTGTACAATTAGATGCCAACCTAATCCAATATATGTATGAAAATGTATGATTTGTTTCAATAAAAGAACAAGGTAACATTGGAGGACAGAAAGGCCTAGAAGAAAGGCCTAGAAAAGAGGCTTAGAAGTTAGCACGATCATTAGTAAAGTTATACCCAGTTTAATTATCGCGGAACTCATAAAAGTTGAGTTCAACAAACTATCACTTCCGGGTCAAGCTGGAACATGTCTAAAGACAAAAGAAGTAACGTAGACCAACCAGAGAGTAGCACATTTTGTGGAGAACCAATAGGGAACCTCCACGTCACACCTTTCAACCAATGAGAAGTAAGAAGGGTTCTCGTGTTAAATTGAGAACCAAGAATTGTCAGTCATCGGCTGGACACCATCGAGTAGTTAGCTAGCTCCCACCGAGGTAACACCTGCTCTAGAGACCTCCCCCGTTCATCCTTTTCAGCTAAGTCAATCACCGCCATGTGAATAGATAGACAATAGTCAACCCGCTCCACCTTCTCCAAAGCCTTTCTTTCCTCCGACTAGTTGCCTTATTTCAACAATCAATCGTGTCTCCTGGTTTATTTCCCCTGTTGTGTAAACCTTAGCACTCAGCCACCACGACTGCGCCACCACCTCAACAATCATCAACCCCAAGAGCAATATTTCCCCGCATAGAATATTACATATATGTGCGTGATCCTATTTAAGTATTATTTCTTTATTTTTATCTAATATTTATTGTACATTGAAAGATTATTTTATTGGTCTAAATAAAAATTTGTTTAGCCAAAAAATGATTGGTTAATTTCCCCTTCAACATTATTGCTAGCCGGCACAGCTTTAGGTCTCTACATGTGCCATAGATGAATACATTTTTGGTCTGCTTTTCTGCAGCCACTGGCGCCTGAATATTTGGACATGTAGAGATCTGGAAACAGTTATTTTAAAAACATATAAAATCTCACGATTTTAACACTACAAAAGCTCAGATCCCTCGCTACCCCAGATATCTCTGACAATTTAATTAAAACTTATGGTTCAATAAATTGCCAATATCCATAAAGAATATACTTATTGTAAGCGATAAGGACATTTGCAAATTGGCCATAATGGCTGATAAAATAAACGAGATAAACCCATCCAAAGAAATATTCGATGCGGAAATGCCTTTTTCCTCAACAGATCACTTGATCGCCAAATTAAAAGATCTTGAACAGTAAATGTTCCAATTGAGATTGGATAGATAAAGATCTCGACCCAAAACTAGGACTCAGTCAAGGCCGAGAAGTCAGTCTCAAAGATCCTTCAATTCAAAAGGGAAACACTGCTATTACCATTTTCGCTTTGGTCCTAATTGCTTGCAAAATAAATGCAGGCCTCCGTGCAGTTGGAAAGAGTCGGATCAACCGGCGGACAGAGTAGCGACAAACTCTTCCGCCAATATTCAGGATTGTCGCAATCTCCGATTATTTGTTACCGACAAAAACACGGGATTGCGCTTTTTGGTGGACAGTGGTGCTGATATCTCTATAATACCTCCAAAGGATAAAAATAGGATGCCTAGCTCTGATTATAAACTATATGGAGCCAATGGTACATAAATTGCTACCTATGGAACAAAAGTTAGAAATTTGGATATGGACGTCAATTCCAATGGCCTTTTGTAATCGCCAATACCAACAGAGCTATAATAGGAGCAGACTTTCTGAACAACTTTGGATTGATAATTGATATAAAATATAAACGCCTAATTGATGGAATAACTAATCTTTCCATAAGAGGCGTCGTTCAGTCAATCTCAGACAAAGGAATTATTAGCACCCTGAATTCATCATCCAAGGTCAGCGCTATCCTAACCAAATTTCCTAGCCTATGTAGACCACCATCAGATTTTGTAGAAGCAAAAGATAACGTTAAGCATTATATTCCCACAAGAGGTCAGCCAATTAACTCAAAAGCCCGTCGTCTAGATCCATAGAGATTAACTCTCGCTAAAGAAGAATTTCAATATATGTTAAACAATGGAATAATTAGACCCTCAAATTCTCCTTGGGCGAGTCAACTGCTATTAGTTTCAAAAAAGGACGAATCACTAAGATCTTGTGGTGATTATAGAAGACTCAATGCAGTTACACTTCCAGACCGTTATCCAATTCCTAGACTGGACGATTTCCACCATATCTTAAAAGGTACTCGTGTATACTAAAAAATATACCTATGCAAGGCATTCTATCAAATTCCAATTGCAGAAGAGGATAAACCAAAGACTGACATCATTATTCTTTTTGGGCCATTCGAATTTAATGTAATGAGTTTCGGTCTTAGAAATGCTACTGCCACCTTTCAGAGATTCATGCATGAAGTCTTAAGAAATTTAAACTTTGCATTTGTCTACTTAGATGATATTCTCGTAGCCTCTAAAACAGAAGAAGAGCATTACAGCCACCTTGAAACCTTATTCAGCAGACTAAATTCCTATGGATTAAGAATCAATATTTTAAAATCTGAATTCCTGGTACAGAATATTGATTTTCTAGGATACCTAATTACTTCTCACGGTGTGAAACCACTCCCAACAAAGGTTAAAGCTATTTTAGAATATAAGAAACCAAAAACAGTTCATAAATCACGCATATTTTTGGGTATACTAAACTTTTATCGTACATTTTTTAACAATGCAGCAGAGACTCAGGCAATCCTTCATGAATACTTGAGGGGTGCCAAGAAAAAAGATGGAAGCGAAATTAAATGGACTGAAGAAGCTGAAGTTCAGTTTGAACAATGCAAACAAGCTCTAGCTAATACAACACTTTTAGCCTACCCCGATGCTGAACTGCCTATTTCACTCTGTACAGATGCTTCAGATCGGGCAGTTGGGTCAGTTCTCCAACAGCTTGACAATCTCTCTTCTTCTTTCTTATCTCCACTCAATCATATTAAGGTGTCAAGCTTGTAAAGCTTGAGACTTTTGATTGTGTTTGGGTGAAGTAGAATGCCTCTGCCTTTGTCATTAAGACTGGGAGCACTACTAAGTGGCAGGTCGACTTAGCTCCAAGAGAAATGGCCGCCTCTGACATGAGGAACAGACGCCATGTGCAGCCGCTCCTAACATGGAGTACAAACGCTGCTCATCCTGTATCCCTGGATTAGGAGCCCTTACAGGAGCTGAGCCCAGGATTTTTAGTGAGCTTGTTACTGCTCCCCCTCCTCCTTTTTCATCTGGGCTTGGGACCGGCAAAGGCGGAGTTGCTTGACAATAATGTATGGAAACCAATAGCATTTTTCTCTAAAAAATTAAATCCTGCTCAATTCAATTATAGTACATATGATAGAGAGCTTCTCGCAATATATTTGTCTAACAAATTCTTCAAACACCTGCTTGAGGCACGTGAATTTACAATTTTGACTGATCACAAACCTTTAATCTATGCATTCAAACAAAAAAATGCGAAAGCTTCTCATTTACAATTAAGGTGTCTACAATACATTTCCCAATTTACTACTGACATCAAGTACATAAAAGGTACTGACAACATAGTCGCCGATGCTCTGTTCAGAGTTGATGCTATTACATCCATCGACTATGAAGAGATCGCCAAAGAACAGACTGGTGATTCAGAACTACAAAACCTGATTTCAAAGAATACCTCTCTAAAATTTAAGCAGTGCCAAATACAATCAGGCAAATGTTTATGGTGTGACGTGTCTACCAATAATATTAGACCATTCATTCCGATTGAATTCCGAATGATGGTTTTTAGGAGCTTCCACGAACTCTCACACCCAGGCATCAAAGCCACAACTAAACAATTAACATCAAGAGGTAATAAGACCAAATCCAAATAAATAAATAGTGTGTGACGTTTCAGTAACAACGTTGTTACTGAAACGTCACACACTATTTATTTATTTGGATTTGGTCTTATTACCTTGTGTTTATAATCTATAATCCAAATTGTGCCTTATCAATTAACATCAAGATTTATATGGCCTAATATGAATAAAGACATAAGGAAATGGGCGCAAGCTTGTGTTAACTGCCAAAAGTGCAAGGTGTCGATACACACGAAATCAGAAATAGGAAAATATCAAGAAGGGGATGAAAGATTTAGTGTTGTCCACATCGATCTAATTAGTCCTTTACCTCAATCGAATGGTAACATCTACTGTCTGACCTGTATCGACAGGTACACCAGCTGGATGGAAGTTGCTCCGCTACATGATATGAAGTCTGAAACGGTAGCGAGAGCGTTCTACGAAAACTGGATTGTTAGATTTGGAGCACCGCATACAGTGATATCAGACCAAGGAAAGCAGTTTACTTCTCAACTTTTCAAAGATTTAACAACGCTGTGTGGTATCAAATTCGTCATTCCACGGCGTACCACCCTCAGTGTAACGGAAAGATTGAAAGGCTTCATAGAACCATCAAAACTGCCATTCGTGCCCACAATAATATTAAGTGGACAGAAACGCTGCCAACAGTTATCTTAGGCTTGCGTTCTGTTATCAACAAAGATAAAAAATCGTTCTTTGTCTCAAATGGTATATGGCAAAACCATCAGACTGCCTGGCGAATTCTTTGATGATTCTAAACATCACATGGATGCAGAAGAATTTGTTCAACAGCTTCAAAAGCAAATGGAATTTCCAACCCTTGAATGAAAAGCATCATTCGAAGACTAAAGTATTTGTCCATAAAGATCTGTAACATGCTCACATGTATTTATCAGGACAGATCGAGTGAAGAAACC
Organism: Cordylochernes scorpioides; assembly: GCA_030710605.1. Taxonomy (NCBI): domain Eukaryota; kingdom Metazoa; phylum Arthropoda; class Arachnida; order Pseudoscorpiones; family Chernetidae; genus Cordylochernes; species Cordylochernes scorpioides. Next base: position 55,007,975 of record CP092863.1, on the reverse strand, counting down.
TCTGGAACCACCATATGAGGGACCATTTCCAGCCCTTGCTAGAACAGACAAGTACTTCACACTCAAAGTGAAAGGAATAAATGTGACTATATCGATTGACCGATTGCGACCTGCTTACTTACTGGCAGATTCAGACAATCTAACTTCAGAACACCCTACTGCAACAAGACCGATCGTGTCGGGAGCGCTGCTTTCTACATCGTCCCAACAGAATCCTGACCCACCAGATGTAGAGAAGTACACAGAATTCCAAGAAACAGGATCAGCACCAGACCTGACTAGGACAAGATCGGGGAGAATAATCAAGAAACCCAAGAGATTTAAGGAGCAATAGACTATATTTCTCCTCATTTTTTTCTTGTCTACATTGATGATGTATATATATTGTAATTAACCACTTTGTTCACCGAATCGTGACTTCGCCACTGGAAGGGGAGTACTGTGGGAGCCAAGAGACTTCCTTCCAGCCTGCTGGGATGACGGACCACGCCGTCGGCAAACATACAAGCGGGGCCATGAAATAGAAGATGACCACCGCTGCGTGTCTCGGCGCGGCAGATCGGCGGAAGTCAATGAGAACCCAGTAGACATTCTAGGGTGTTGTCCTTTTGTCTTCTTCTAAAAATGTAGCTAATAAGTAATACCAATAAACACTAACTTTGAAATACTATCTAGGCTATCGCTGGACGAATAAATCGACACACTACAAGTCTATATAAATATTATATCTTAAAAATTTTCAAATATTATGTTTTATACAATTAAATTTACAATATTATCATATGTATCTGTTCTTGATAAAATTTGCGTGAACCACTCCCCTGGGGACATCATTAAAATAAAAAGAAACTTCCTAAAAACAAATAATTCAAGGTAATAGTCAAGGATGTTAACAGTTAAGAAAATCCTAGCTGGAGTCCCTCAAGGTTCAGTCACAGGTCCACTTTTTTTTATGACATATACACTGATGACTTCCCAAGTATGAAGAGAGATCAGGGCATTCATTTGTTAACGATACCACCACATTAGCCTCAGCTTATTTTCTCGAAACAATTCACATAAAGCTCTCTATATATGAGGCCTGTATCCCTGTCAGCATTTGGTGCAAAAATATATATATATACCGCGTCACAAGAATACCTAAAAAATCGAAACCATTATATTTTCCAACAAAAATGTAAAATATAAAAAACCTATAAATAAATTAATAATTTTTTAGATTCTCCAATATTAAATATAAGAACAAAATGTGTGGTACCTATAAGCGAAATTGGACAAGCATCTAACCTATCAAAAACAAATTGAAAAAATACATTTTGAGAAGGCTGCATAACAAAAATTAGCAATACTTCAAGGACGAAAATTTGAACAATCTTTAAATTGCAAAGAAGCAATTTACATATGAATACTGAGACTAATTCCCATCTATTGTTACCCAATTTTCATGCAGGATATAAAGCAAACAAAAAAAATTATAAATATTCAAAAATATCATCAAAAGAAAAATTAAAGGCGAGCCATGGTTTGTCAGAAACTATATACTAAGGAAAGATCTTAAAATTTAAATAATAAAAAAAAGATATTAAAATAATTGTTTAACTTTAATAAAAATTGAAACTTCACCTTCAAGGAAGCTACCAATTACAAATATGAAAATAAGAAAAAAAATTAAGACAAATTTCTATATCAACTAAGCCATGAGCGATTAAAAGTTAGAAAAAGAAAATGTATACGTTTCAAATACCAAACAAGCTTGAAAGAACTTTCCAGGAACAGGGTTCCCAAGAGCCCATGATTCCGGACCTAAAGATATTGATTTGAAATATAATTGTAAATGAACCCTTGTATATGACCCTTCCTCACATTATTGTCAATATAATGACCTGAGTACCTCTTTTTGTGCGGCACCCAATAAAGTTTTCATGAACTAAAACTGTAATTTGTTTAAAAATATACATTAATGTGCAATCTTGTCCCTCACTAAAAGTTAATGGTGAAATATTGTAGATAAATGAAATGTAAAATTTCCAATTATATTAATTCATATTGTGTTTCGACGACATGACGACATCCGATTAAAACTGTTCACCACCTGTGGACTGAGGGGCAGACGGACCAATCAGGAAAAAAAGAAGCTCAGCTGGGAAGTCGCTCTCCCCCGTTGTTGAATGATCCTCTCTGTCTATTACTTGTGCTTGTTCTCCATAATGCGCGAAGGTGCGAAGGTAAGTGAAAAGAAGTCGCGAGCAGAAATCCTTGATTGATCCCGCGTGATTATTTGACAATCCTTGGCACAGCAGCAATGTAATAAATGCTGTCAGAAGTGGGGGGGGGGGGGCTACTACTATGTGTACTCCTTGGTTTTCCATGACGCGCTCGGCAAGGACGCTCCCAATCGCGCACACACAGAGTGAAGACCCAAGAGTTGCAAGACTCTTGGCGCACCCACGTCAGTGAAACCACAGGACAACCACGCGAACCTAACTCGCCGAGTAAATACGAGGCGAAGTAACAACACCAGGCCAATTAAGCGACCAATAAGCGTTCTGCATTTTTTTTTTCAAGTTGCTTGCATACTTTTTTTGAAAAATATATTTTTATACGAGTGTTACTTTTTTTTACAAAAGTATTGAGAGAGAAATTTATATTGCTAAGTTACAGTAAGTGCACACAATGCAATTTTAAAAGAAACTTTACTGTATGTAAATGATGGCTTTCGTATTTTTTTAAAATTTTTGTTCTGGCCTTTTTTTATATCTTTTTTTTTTTAATCGTTTAAAATAAAGTCGCAGTCATTAGCAAACACATATGTTTGCCTAATTTCCATGTGCTCTTTTATTTTTACAGAAAATATTTACATTCCAGTATTTTGATTAATTTTTTTATAAACCTATTTTTCTTATTCTTACTGAGAAGATGGGCATCACAGTCAAGATCCATCGCAGTCGCTCACTCAACTCAGGCAATTTCAAGGGTTAATGCGCTGGGGCGGGTACCTCGGGGTTTGGGTGGAAAAGCTGCCATTTATTTAAACTATATTGATTTTGAAACAACTAAATGGATTGAAAAAAATAATTAAATCAAATACCTAAACACTAATATAATACATTTTTTGTCAGCACACACACTCTTTGCCTGTGGTTTATGTGTTACTTCTGTATTGTTATTCTATGGCACTTCTACTATTTATTATTGATGTGCTTTCAGTGTGAAGGAAATTGCACTCGGGAGGAATTCTCGGGCGAAGCCGAGTCATTCGTCTAGTGTATGATAAATTTATTATATAAAATTGTGAACGAGATGATATTTGGCATTTTTTTTGAGTCAGAATGTTAGAGAAAAATCTGAAAACAATATCAAATTCTATGGTGTTAATCTTTATTTAATGGTTTGTAACTGTTACCATCTTGAATAACCTGAATCTCCTTATTTGTAATTCTGAAAATTCATATCCATCCCATCTCTGTAAATAAAAATCAACGTTTATATGTTTATGCCTTATACGTTTTTTTCTCAATATTTGAGCGGTCTGTTTGAAAATTTTCACAGGATATAACGATAAGTCTGGAATTATTCTTTCGAGTTCTGCGCTCCAGAATCCTGGGTTATAAATATCTCTCTTTGTTGACAAAAATTAATGAAAATAAGTTTTATATTTTTAAACAACTATTGCCCCAAGATGCAGCCGATTGTAATGAAATCAACGATCGATCCTTTTGGCGAAAAGGTCAGTATAATCGAAACCAAATACTTTTGAAAAATCTTGAAATATGTGGCTTCGAGTAAAAGTAGAAGAAACTCCTTTAACAAAGAAAGAATCCACGAATCCCGATCAGATTCAATATCACGTAACCAAAAGACACACCAAGAATGGAAATCGACCCATAATGTAATAAAAATAATGTTTCCATGAGTGTGTGAGGTAAGGGAAGTTCCTCAAAAAAGACCTCAGCCACCCCTCCGCAAGTTAACGAAGAAAACATCGACGAAGAAGGCCTTTGGACAACAATTGACAAAAAAAAGCAAAGAATTTCACCTGTAATAGCAGAAAATGTAACAGACTCCCAAGAACTGAAACACCTGTGCACAGAAAAATTCCAATGTACGATCTCTGGAGATAAGGCACATCGTTAATGCTAAAAATATTTAAGACTTAAAAAAAATCAGGGAATGCGTTCAAAAATTAACGGTGGCTATTCTTATAGACTCCAAGAAGAGAAACCACTTAAAGTGGTATTAAAGGATGTGACAACAGCCTTCAAAACTAAAGATATGGCCATAGGACTTGCTATTGTGAAAATACTTCATAGACATTCAACTAAAAGGCCAATAAAATAGTATTGGTAGAATTACCAAAAAGACGAACAAAACAATAAAATTTACGGAACAACTGAACTTCTCTATCAAAAATCGTAATAGAATATTTCAGAACAATAAACCGTGTGACTCAATTTTTCAATTGCTAGGATTTCGGTAACGGTCATCTTAATGGCTTCCTGAAATCAAAGTGCGTTAAATGTGCTGAGGAGCACCATTCGAGAAACTGCCCAAGAAAGTCAAGACAAATTCCCTCAAAGTGTGAAAATTGCGAAGAAGCTCACACGGTCAATTACCGCGGATGCCCAAAATTTCCTAGAGTACAACAACAACAGCCAAAATACCCTGGACAGTACAAATCTAACACAATTCATATTTCAAAGAAACCAGAAACACGGCCAAAATTGTAGAAAAACATTACCAAAGCAATGCTGAGATTGCATAAAAAAAACTCCTCGTTCTGATACTAAGGACCTGTGTGAAAAATTGATGCAGGTGTTCAAAAAATACCTACACAATGAATTGAAAAAAAAACCCTACATTTTAAAATAATTACTTCGAAGTGTAATGGAATCAGATCAAAGAAATAAAAATATTTGCACTTTCTAGAAGATAACTCAATAGACATAGCTCTGCACAGTGAAACTTAACATAAACCTTCAAATGATCCAAAGTTCAGGAACTTACAAATCATTAGAACTGACAGAATCACAGGAAAAGGTGAGTAAAAAGCTCTCTATCATTATAAAATCCTTTTTTAGATATAAAAATATTCATATTCAAACTTCTAACTTGGATAATACTTGAATGTTGATCAAACCAGATGGGAAAGCTCTCTTACAAATATCTGCAATTTATAAGCCTGATGTACCACTATTGTAGGGAGATTTGAACCTACTGACACAACAAAACCACGCAGCAATCGTTGCAGGAGACTGGAACTCCAAGCACCCTCTCTGGGGATCAAGGACTTCTAACAAGAGTGGAATCACGCTGCACAATTTTTCTGAAAGAGAAAACCTCGACATTGTCGCACCTTCTTCACCAACGCATTACAGTCCACTCGGCATTCCTGATTTCCTAGACCTTGTTGTTTTAAAAGCATTCC